>JAVCKS010026603.1:5781-18738 GCA_032273685.1 Pteraster tesselatus | reverse complement strand
CGTCGCACGGTCACATGCAGGGCCACCATATGAACAGTGCGTGCAACAACGGCGCTTTCTCCAGTAAGTCCCAGTCGTTACCGTACTCTAGTAGTACTTGCCCGTTTTAGACAATGGTCTTAATGGTCGTTGTAGGTGTGCACTGCCCACACAATCCTGTTTGGCGACACCATTAGACTCAATCTATATTTTAGTTTTCAATTTATGTTTACTTTTCAATTTGCACTCAAACCAAAATGATTCTAATTGCGATTGTTTCTCCGTCTCTCTCCATGCATCTCTCTCCTGCAGGTCTAATCTCCCCAGGGGTATCCGTACCGGTGCAGGTACCCGGAGGAAACCCCGGCGATTCCCATTCCTCCCAGTACTGGCCTCGCATCCAATAAACCTACTGTTCCCCCTCCCCCGTCCACATTGACGTAGCCACCGCGCGGCACGACGGCTTCTTGGGATGAGAAGGTGGAGTCGAGGATTGATGGATTGTTGGTTCAAGGAGTCAGGGTTTGGAGAGTCATAGCTGCAGGACGATTATAGGAACCGTTTGGAGTTGGGACGCACGCTACCCAAAGGTCCCCGTAGGGGGCTTCAACATCGTGTATTTACGCAGTTCCTCCTCCATGCGCAGACAAACCGTTTTGTAAGAGAAACAAGTCAACCCGTGACCCACTGGATTTATGAAGGCTGGAAGTCGTCCTGTAGGAACCGATTCGTCTTGGCAATGGAAGATGAACTTCCTTACTCGTATACTCGCCCGTTTGGAACAATTTGAACTTTTAGGCTGATGGTTGGAAGCGAGACTGATGCTTCAGAGCGAGGCTGCACTTATGTTCAGCAGGAAAGTTGATTTCACATCGAGGCTGATAATGCTATTATGTCTTTTGAGCATTTTTCTTATCAATAAAGTCAACGATAATAGGGTAGCCCGGTTCTAAACTTAAAGCGTGTGTCAACTGGTTCGTCTTCACAATACGTACAAAGTCAATCGCCAATTCGGATAAGCACAACATGTGCGGACGTTAATGACGGGGTTATGAACTCGCAAAAAACCATACTGGTTTCATGTAACCAATCAGCGCATTAGGTTTTAGTTCTTAGCTCGATGAATGGCTTAAAACATCACGTGGCCTCAATGACATCATAAATGTAACCTAGCAGCACCTTTACTGAGATGGTGAACAATTTACAAAGATTACAAGCCTTTATCTCAGGGGAACATTCACATGTAATTAATGTTCGTGTCTTTGTTTTCAAATCACCCGTGAACCCTGACTGGTATTTAGATTTATGAATCATTTTTTACTTGACCGAAAGTCTAAGAGCAGAGTGTAATATACCTGATGTAATGATGACGTCGTCCATTGCGTTAAAAACCGCCCCCTGGCGACCAGTTACAACCCAATTGTTCTTGAAAGTAAACTAGTCAAGATCTGCATTATTGCTATGGCGACGGCTGATGATGTTGATAAAATCCGATCGTATAACGGTTCCTTGTATGTAAATCTAGAAAACAAACTTATGCCCGCTTTGAACAATAGGGTTACCAACAGAGGGCGCTGTATGTGTAAACAGTAATATTAAGAGAGGGTGCTGTAGGGGTAGCCATTTTGTTTTGGTTCATTTTTTTCCGTATAACGTAGATGGTTTTTATAGTCATGTTTAGGGAATGTATAAATTTTTCTGTACTTGGTTTCTTTTAGCGAAATGGTTGGGATTAGTAAAATTTTGATCAAAGAATGTGTGAAGATTATTGTATGTATTTATCATTTACCTGGACCTTTAACTGGCAAGACGTCTAACTAATTAGAATGAATTTATTAAACGCACATGAAACATGAAATATGTAAGACAAAATCAATTTAAATAATTGTATGAATTTGTAAATCATATCCCATCATGCCAATTTGAAAACAGAAGACTCCAAATAGTTCATTTCTGTTATGACACACGAATTTTAAAACAGAGTTTTAACTGTAGGCCTAAATGTCGTTGTTTTTTTTACTCCTGTTATAACAAACTTCTTTACCAACAAAGTTATTTGTCCAGTTATAACGAGAGATATAACTGCAATTGTCTTTGTTTTCCACTCTTATTGTTAACAAACGTCTTTTATAGCGAAATTTTTGCCTGGTCCCCGTGGGGGTTCCCAGTTACATTGTTATAACGAGAGTTTTGCCTGGTTCCACACCGATCGTCAAGCCGTTTAATGTTCCTATGTTTATATTACGGTAAGACCCAGTTCATTCAGCTTGTTCTTTGATCTGAGTGTTTTTATACCGCCATTCCTTCACCACCAGATATTTTCATAGTAACATTATTGGTACCTTGATTATCAATATTCGTCTGTTTTCAGTTAGCTGTGCCTTTTCGAAGAAAAATAATGATTTGTATCAATTCGTCTTGTGTTTAACTTCACCATCGTTTCGGATTTTTCCCGTCAGTTATTGTACATTTTTGCACGCCATACTTTGTGGTGTATTGACTACAAAATGCCGAAGTCTGAGGACTTGGTTCAATTATATTAAAAATGTTGGTGGAATAAAACAAATGTATGTGTTAGCTGTAAACAGGGTAAAATATCAAGGAGAACAGGGTTGTCAATATACGTGTCTGTCTGTGTGTTGAATATTCATAATTCCTAATTAATATTCATAATATACGTAAAGATATTGATGTCGCGTATCTAATATATACATGTATATATTTTCTCCTTTTTTTACTTTTTTGTTTTCTGTAAACAGAAACTGTATTCATCGTTGAAGACTATGATTGTTAAGATTGGGAGACTTGTCCCAAAATTACTCGTCGTGAACTGGGTTTTTTCATGATTATTTATGTAACATATTTCACTGCTCATTAAACTACGGAATGTAAACATGATTATATGGTGCGATTTCTCTTTATTGATGTGCCGTGGGTCAAAAGTTAGTTCAAGGGTCAAGAGTCAAGGGTGTTTAGGGCAAAGGTTATAACGTGGTAATTTGCCGTACAATATTATATATACTCCGAATTGGGAATGCATGTACTTGTACGTGTAGCGAATTAGTGGCGTATGTGAAGTACGCCCTCTTGCGGTGTTCGGAAACAATGGAATAAATGTCAGCGGTTTTTAACAATAGGCATTCAGAATGGGCATTCGGTAGTTTCTACAGATATGGATGACTGATGCATAGATTATACGTATTGATATCGCAGACATCTTGTGGACAATCATGTGTTCCCGTAACCCTGACTGCAGACGTACCCATTGAATCGACATGGTCTATGAGCTATGACTCAAAATGTGAGTAGCAAGACAGTATTTACATAACATAACAAACTGGTTGTAAGTAGAGTCTCTTCATAACCAGAGTTGCGACATAGAGGGTACACAAGTTATACCTACGTAGCCATTTTGATTCCACTGCGCACGATGAATACGTGTGTCGTATTATGTTTTTGTACTTGTTTTCCCGTGTTCAGTGGAAACAAAATGGCCTTTAAATTTTAGGTTGTCGCAACTCTGGTTATGAAGGGACTCTAGTTGTAAGTGGTTGGGGGTATGACGAGTGATTCGAGATGTACGATAACTATTGACCGGATAGTTGGGGCAAGTATTAGAACTGTTAGAATAATGGGACCCGTATCACAGGGGGGAAATACCGGATCAACCATTAGAAGACTGAATGAGAATCGTGTCTTGAGAGGAGACTACAACTAAATGACACTTAATAAGACACGACCCAAGAGGGCGAGCTCACATCAACAGGACTATACGAACTAGTTATGCTGGTAAGTCCGACTGGTGTTTGCATTTTTATTATAATTATTTTATTGAATTAAGATAAATATGGCGCCCTCAATCGGCGCCCTCAGCAATGTGCGGATGCGAGCCTCGAATTCGAAATCTGAATGAACACAAAAGGCCGAATAAACCCATCTCGGAGTTAATTGCTTTAATACCAAACAAAAGAAGATTACAACTAGCTGATGGTTTAGTTTTGCCTTCGAGTGGTAAATCACAAAATAGTTTGCACGCGACGTTTATATTATATGGACGCGACGGTGCAGGCAGAATATTTAGCACGATTGAATGGTTAAACACTCAGGACTGACACACAAGATGGCGCCTATTCAATAAGATCTATGGATATGAGCTAACACACGACAACATCTTATTACGGTTGTCATAACACCCTGCTGGTTCATGTTTAACACCAACGAGCAATACTAATGCTAGATGTTTGTTTCACACCCCTCAACCCGATTTCCTACCGTGTCACCGCTCTCGTCTTCTGTAACAAATCCAATAATCTCCGATTATTTTCCACCTTGTAATAATATCCGATTTCTCTCTGACAGAAGAAATCCTTCCACCATTTCATATTTTCATCATCCCTTTCCAGTTGAGTTTCCTCTAGTAAGGGATACTGTAGTCTTCTTACAAGGTGCGATGGATAAACCCCAGTAAGCTGGTCTTCCGTTGGTGGTGGAATCACATCTATATAGTTGGCTTATTATAAAATAAAGAATTGTTTATTGTACTCCTTCCTTTCAGTTTGTCGTGTAGTTTTTGTTTATTTGTAGCAACCCAAATTTCATGCACACAAAATCCTGTATAAATTTACAGGGTCCTGAGTGTATGATGCACAAAGTCCGTAATCGAATCTGGATCAATCTCAAGATCTAAGGGTTATTCTTGGCCCATGAGCTATATCTCGGACGTAATCTTAACGACAGACAGACATACAGACAGACTGACAAACAGACAGGGGGGATAAGAACTTTCAAGCAATTAGTCAAAAATAGTTATGTTTGGGTTAGTTATGGTGGGAACAGGACGTTAAACACTGACATATTTTCACTTGGCTTGACGAGTGTGTATTTTTGAAATGAGCCCAAACTGCTAGTGAAGGGTTAACAGCAACTGAACTTATAATGTACGCGATGAATCCACAAGGCGCGCGCTATAGGTATTTCGAACCTTTTAATTGTTGCTTGAACGCGCACGCGTAGGATAGTCTGTTTAAAGAAGCTTATGACTGTTTCATGTCTAAGTTTATTTTCACCTATAACCTTTAGTACCTTTTTCAATAGAACGTAATCACGTTTGTTTTGTTGTGTTTCTGTTAACTGTTTTATAGATGCTGACAGCTAGCTGTGTTTGTATACATGCTTTGTTTAGACATTTAGCTGTTGTTACAAAACCACACAACTAATCTCATATTGAAACAGTCGTCTGTTATAACTTTTTTTCCATCTTTTTGGCGCGAAGACAAACTCTCGCGATGGAATTGTTACGCATATTGAGCAAGCACCTTTTGCACGCTTCAAATATCGTCTGCTCGTCGTAATCTTCGCTCAAGCCGAAAGCAAGTACACAGACAACCGGAAAATTCCAACCAGGAATGATTCGGTCTCGGTGGACAAACACAAGTACGAGATTTTTAAGAAGAAGGTTGGGGTTAAGTTCTGGCAGGCTACCCTTGATTTGGTCGCGTTTGACGGCGGAGTAATTGGTGTGATCTCGCGTTTTTTTTCGCATTCCATTCGGACAATAAAAAGCGACGAAAGAACATTGACAGGTCTCTCTTACTAGAAGGAATGGATGATCTTAAAGAAGCAAAACAGATGGTAGAAGAAAAAACTGTTTTAATAATTGATCAATATACCACTTTAATATTCAGGATATAATTTATGTATAATTTTTAATGAAATAATTAATATTGTAATTTGATATCAAACAATGGTTTATCAGTAAACACCAGATGTTATCCAATCTTTAGGATTCTTAATATACATCTTAAGAACAAGTATTAAGTCTTCGAGTTTGCGTCAACAATTTAAATTGTGATGTCCTAATTGCTCCAAAGTTTCCCCAACCCAACGTCATAAGAGGGCGCCTCGCTTAACTCTAACTTGCTGCCGTCGTTGGACAATGACCTCGGTTGCCTTTCTTTACTCTAAGAAGACGTCAGCAACCACCTTTAGTTGTACTTTATTTGGTCTTCGATGTTCGTCAATTCGTGTTGTTGATATCTTCAAGTGGCCAGTGCAATGGTCGAATCTTTGCGTGTGTCAATGACACACGCACATAGGCCGTAGGCCACATTTTCATCTAATTGGTGTTTGCAGTATGTATCTCTACAGCCCTTATGTTCTTACGAGTTAAGTAAAACTTAATACAAACTCTTCGCCTTCCTTTGTCCGTCCGTGTTGGCTATCAGTCTGTTTGTTTGTCTATATGTCTGTCTACCATCCGTCGATCTTTCCTTCACCCGTCTACTTGTCTGTGTTGTCCGTGCTATAAGGCCTATCTATATTTATTTACACGTCTGTCCCTTTGTCTCCCTCTCTGTCTGTTGCTATCCTCCTCTCAACTTTGTTGCTCTCTGATGTCCAATGAGCTGTCTTAGTTCCGCCTATTGCTTTCTCTTCACACCATAATAACTCGAGTGTAACGTAGCGGTACGTCCCTTCCAGGCCACCACCCTTCGATGCCTTATCTCCACAGTCGAGTCCCATAGCGAAGACGGTTTGTTATTAGCCCCACTTGGGCAAACATTGGTCAAACGTGCACTTTTACTTGGCAATTTTCCTGCTTATAGACACAAACGTTATTTTATGACACTGTAGTTGTCTTTGTTATACTTTATTAGGATACGCCATTGAGGAATGGAAATATATGTTGGTTGAATTGAACGATATGGCGTGCCATATCTTACATTTCAAAAAATCGTACGGTTATGATTGATCGGCTAAGTTATCGATATCAAGATCGATATTAATAGTTATTTAGTAAGTATACTAATTGGTAACTGATCAAACTGGCGTGTCCACGACCTTTCAAAGTATTGACTCCAATATTTGAAACATCACGCGACGTGTAATACGACCAATACTTGTCATGACGTCAAACAACACGATGCACTTTCGGCCAATCACCGTTCGAAATATCGTCGCTAAACTATAAGTCATTATCCTAGTTTCAACCAGTGTCCTCTAGTCATCGTCAGGTTTGTGGCATGTATTTTAGTCCTCGTTAGAACCTATAGAGTTTCTCATTGTTTCTATTTGTGTTTTTGTGTCTGTAACGTTTAGACTACTGTCATCGTCAGGAGACGATATAAATTATATTGTTCGTATTAAGTCAATAATCTATCACCGATCACTTGAGTAAACTGCCCTCAAAGTTCGACACCTCGCGACTCCATTTCGCCACAACCAGACGCCAACACCTACGTACGAACCCCTGACCCCGATGCACCGGTTTGTTTTCGTGTCAATCGAAGTATAAAAGCCATTATTGAGTCATTCGGAGTGATAATAATGCCAATGTGGCAGTCGGGTGATGACGAGGGTGATAGGTTGAAATGAGAATGTTTCTGCAATAATGCCCTTTGCTTTACACTCATTGGGCGGCAGATAATTACTGTTTAAACAAGTAGACGATTTGGGTGCAGACGATTTGGGATAAAAGGCGGGAAAGTGACACACGGCAGTTAAAGGGTCAATTTTCTGCTACTTTTATCAATAAATCGAATGATAAACATTGCGTTATGTCCTGTAAAACGACAAAAGTATTAGCGCAGTATTTTAATCAACGTAATGGTATTGCCACGCTAGGGCGTTTTCACACATTGTTCAGAACATCCATTGTGAACAAACATAAGTATACACGTTCCACGAACTCATGATTAAAAAAAAACAAAGCGTCACAATGACCTATCAGAATAGCATAGATACATATATACACAGGCAGGATTGAGTTGACCCGCCTCCACTAATGACAGACTATTTCGGATACATTATTATAGACTCCGAACACAATCGAAAAAGTAGCGCCATCTAGTGGCAACACCATTTGTTCCACCGAAAAACGTCTACCAATTCTTATCCCATGATATTAAAGGATTGCCCCACAAGATGGCCGATATCTGACATGATCTTTAGTGACTAGTATCGTTTGATATTATGCGACCGAGTGGATAATTATATGATTTGGCACATTCACTTTCTACTATACAATAAACACAAGCCGCTAAAACCATGCTGTTATCACTATTGTGTAAACTACGTATAGTCAATGGCTTCAACGATATATTTGCAGAGTGTCCAATTTCAGACCGGATTTTGAAAATGGCTGCCGCCAGCCAGGGATTCATTTCAATAAGAAGATACCCCATGGATGGATGTGTGCGATTATATGCCTGAGTCATTATTAAACCACTAGATTATCATTCCAACATTGGTTTTCTCAAGTTGGAATCGGTCTGAAATTGGACAATACCTCTTTAAGAGAAGGTGAAGTATGTACACGGGTTTTAATGATAAAATAAGAAACGTTAGGCGGTGTAGACCATACTAAATAGCACCTCTTTGTCCTACAAGATGGCGGCTATTTAAAGGCGGCTACATAGTCTTAAACAACTGTTTCACTGTTTGTTTAATGATCAAACCTACTACGTGTGGTGTGAATCATCGTCTCCGGTCTAAATAGGCGTACGTGTCTATGTAGTAGGCTGGTTGGTGCGGCAGTGCACTTTCCTCGCCGGTTTCGAATCCCGCTGGTGTCAACCTTGGGATTTCAACATGTTGTACCAATATATCGATCCATGCCTAATCCAAGTCTCTGGGGCTTTCCCCACCTAATCCAAGTCTCTGGGGTTTTCCCCACCTTTAGAAGAGTAACATTTTGTGATGAACAGTTGTCTTAATTATTGTCCTCGTTGTTGTCTTGTTGTCCAAGTTCGGTTTTACTCGCAATCCATTTTACGTATCTACCAACGTCAATGAACACGTGACGTCTTTCTTCGATCTCATTGGTTCCCACTCCGAGCAGCACCCAGTCGCCACGCCCTCTTTTCATGACCAGAGCTCCTCCCATATTCCCATCAATCGTAAAGTTAACCGGCTTTCCTCGGTCTCTCACCCCACAGAACAGCGTGACGTTATCATCGCTGTGAGGGTCTTCACATGGGGCAAACCTTAATCGAGAACTCTGCAGAATTTCCCTGGGCGATCCCTTTTTCGTTTTGATTCCCCAGCCCAAGACTATCGCCCTCTTCGCCGTCAGCGGCGACACGGCAGTGCATACTGGAGTGACTCTCTTAGTTATCGTTGCCAGGGAGACGAACTGAAGGAGAACCGGTCGGTTCAAACCAATCCCGCGATCATTCGCATGGATATGAATATTCATGATGCTGAAAACTTGTTCCTCTGGCTCTGATTGGTTGACCTGTGTGTTTCTACCGAGGCGGATCACCAGACCTGGGGGAGCCATCACCAGACTGTCTTGTTCCCGCCTTACGAGGTCTGTAAAGATGTCTGGCATTGTACTGGACAAATGTGACCGTATCTGCGCCAGGCATCGCAGGCTTGTTATTGCCCAGTCGTTGCCGATGAGGGCAGCATTGCACAGCATCGATTTAGTTGGCGAGTACCACACTATCGCATACCATGGCCATCTTACCTTCGCTTTGGAAACGCTACAAAAAGAGATCGAAATAATATGGGGTGAGTTGACGTTGCTACCGGTTCTAAACAATGTTTCGGCAAGGGTGGGTTTTTCAAAAGCAAGTCATGGCGTTAAAAGCCGTTAAATGAAGGGTGTCGTGACGATATCCAGCGATCAAGACTTTTTGGAATCTTAATATCTGTAGCCAGATATTTCGCTCCGGCATTCCGCTACGTGCTACAATATACAGAGGTTACGAGTCACGAGAGGGCTCACATTAAAAAATACCATACCTTTCTCTACAGCTACACACTTTCGAATAAACCGCCATCGCTCTACGGAGTATTGCCTGTATATATAAAGTGCGCCCTCTAATTGATATGACACGCCAAACAGGAAACTACCTTGCTGGTTTTCTGCACGTTGCCTGCGGTAAATCGTGCAATACGGAAGGTCCTTGCTGCAGTTGGAACCTGCGTGAAACATTGGGCTCCTTTAAACCGCAGAGGGCGCTCGTTGTTTTCAATACAGTTAACAGCTCCTGCATGAATTATCACAAAAGAAGAAAAAAGCAATTTTTAAATATTTTATTTTGCTTTCATATGTCTCAATGAAATTGTTTATAAACTGCAAGAAATTCGCGTGAAAAAAGCAAAGCAACTTTGTTGGTCTGCTAAATATATATTGAATTTACATCGACAGCAGAGGGCGGCAGATTGCTACTAAATAGAGCAGTTATGACGTATCTTTTAATGTTTAGAATCACTATATCGCCATAGATTTGGAAAAAAAGAATCCAAATCATACTGTGTAATAAAATAGCAGCCATCTTGAAAGATTGTTTAGAACCAGTAGTCATGTAAACTGACGTTACACTTATTGTAATAAAAAATCACAAACCGTTTCAATGTTGCTGTCTCTCCCCGACTCACAGGTTGTATCAATTTCATTTTTGAAGATAACCGGAAGTGACGTCATCTCCCTAATCCCCAGCAACATTCCGCAGTCACACATCCAAGGATTAGCGGAGAGATCGACGACACAATTCGGATTAAGGATTAGATGTAGAGATGACCCCTCTATTGTATGCAGATTGTTGTTTGATATGTCCAGGTGGTCCAACGTTGCGCCCTCTTCGTCAATCTGTAAACGGATGGTGTCGAGGATGTTTCCCGCCAAAACCAAATGACGTAAGCGAGTCAATGACGTAACTAGTTGTGACGGGAACCATGCGAAACGGTTTCCACTCAGATCTAGCAGATTTAGTGACGTCAGAGAGCCCAGTCGATCAGAAGCGGTTTCGTCCAATTCGTTGTCCGCCATTTTGAGTTCAAGGATCGAACGCAGGCCGTGAAGATCAATCCGGTGCAGTGAGTTCTGACTGAGATCCAGAGTCTCCAGATTCACCAGGCCCGAGAATGTAAGCCTTTTGATTTCACGGAGCCTGTTGTCCCGAAGTGACAGAGTGACTAATTCATACAGGCCGTTGAAGGCATTCATTTCAATCGACGCAATTTTGTTATTGTCTAGGTTTAACATTTTGAGATAGTTGGCGCCCCGGAACGTCTGTATCTTTAAGGTTTTCAATTGGTTACCACGCAAGTACAACCAAGTTAGCTTGGAAGATAGGCTGAACGAGCTTACCCTGAACGCATTTGGTACAATCACAGATATACGGTTGTTGTCGAGGCGCAGTGACGTCAGATCTTCCAGTCCGTAGAAAGTATAGGGTTGGAGAATTGTCAGTGCATTATTGGTAAGATCTAATGTTTGCAAGTGGGTTAGGCCTTCTATAGAAGCAGGCGATATCCTAGTGATGTTATTGTTGGCCATGACGAGTTCGGTCATAGAGGGTACTTTCCCGAAGGTATCAGAGGTAATTTTACTCAACTTGTTGAAACTTGCGTCTAATGTTCTCAAGTTTGTACAGTTCTTAAACGTTTCTTTTGATAACGTCTCAATGGAGTTGTGGGATATGTCGATGAGCTGTAAGACCGGACTTATTGAGAAGACGGCATCTCCTAAAAGAACCAGTTTATTATTCGAGAGGTGCAACTCTTTCAGGCTCGTCTGGTAGTTGAAGGCGTACACTGGCAAGCTCTGTAGCCGGTTATTATTAAGAGAAACGATCTCCAACAATAAACTCTTCTCTAAGAAGAAGTCACTTGGATACTCTACAATAGCATTACCATCAAGATTCAATTCTCTCAGCTCTACTAAATCTCGAAGGAGAACACTTGGAAGCTCATGGAGACGATTGTTAGAAAGATTCAGAAATTGAAGGCTTCCCAACGAATCGAAAGCTCTCGGAGAGAGAAGTTCTAACAAGTTGCTACCGAGATCTAACCGAACTAATCCTGGTAAGCTGTGGAAGCCGTCTTCGGGAAGCATCCTAATGTGATTGCCAGATAGTGACAGACTTTGAAGGCTGCTCAGATATTGCAAAGCTTCAACTGGAAGCTGTCTAAGCCTGTTATCCTGGAGAGACAAAATCTGCAAATTCTGGAGTCCGTCGAAGCTTCCTGACTTAAGCTCGTAGAGTTTATTGCCTCGTAAGTCCAGTTGTCGAAGATCCAACGCCCTCTCGAAGGTTCCGCGAGGGATAGTTTTGATTCGTGGCTCATCCAGTTGGCTGCCTTCTTCCATTGTTAAGTCCGTGGTTTCCTCGCCATAGTCGGGCATTATGACGTCATACTTGGGCATAGGGACGTCGTAGTCGAACGTGCCGGACCGCGAGTCGTCACCGATCAAGAGAAGATATCTTATGTCTGGAGAAATCGAAAAAAGTAAAAAGATCATTATAGTAACATTTTAGGGTTTAAGGTTGAAGCAAACGTTGATTAATGTTCTTAATTCAACTAATAAATTGAATCTGATCGCGGTATGAGTTTCTGTATTGCCGTAGCCTCCTGGTCAGACACAGACAAGGCTGATAAACTACAGCTTGAATGAAAGACTAGTGAACTAGGTATCGTACTTGGTAATAGTTCCACTGGGACAAGTCTTCGTCCCCAACAGCCGACCGCTGCTTGGCCGTCCACCCACCCGTACATCTCGGCGTATTGTTGGAGCAGTCTGGACGCCGACACACGGCTCGTGGACACCGTGAAACATCGACAGTTCATTGGACAAGAGGCGGGGGTTCCTGGTGTCACAGGGGTGGTTAGGGTGCGTTCACACTGGTAGAGGATGATACCCAGGGAGAGGATTGTTGCCGTGTGAACGACAGCTGTGAGCCTCATGGTTGTGTGATGGCTGTGAACCGGACTAAAACAAGAACACAAAGAAATACAAGTCTATGAAAGAAAATGGATAAGGTAAGGGTAAAAGGTCACATCACATTTAATACAAATAGACCATATGGAATGGCAGCCATCTTGTTGGGACAGTCATTTGTTTCACATACCAACTCATACTAAAACCAACGACTCCCCCACAAGATTCGCCGGCTATCCTTAGTCGTGTTACGTTGTGATGTTATACCAACATGAGTCAGTAAACTGCAGTCTGCACATCCCTCAAAA
>JAVCKS010026581.1:0-12525 GCA_032273685.1 Pteraster tesselatus | reverse complement strand
CCCCCCCCCCCCCCCCCCCCCCCCCCCCAAACGTAAAACTGGAAAAAACCTACTAAGGTTAGGTAGAGAACCAAAACTATTTCACACTTTGACACCAACAGGATTTGAACTCGAGACCTAACAGTGGTGATGGTTAATACCGTATGCCACACTACCTAATACCCCCCCCCCCCTCCAACCTCAGCAATGACCTTAATAATGACCTTAATAATGACCTTAGAACGTTGCCCATTAAACTGGCAGAAATTTGAGGCAAATCTATAAACACACTATTAACAATGTGTAAATATTTACGGCCAGAATAACAGTGTTTAACTGTTTGGTCTTTCTAAGAAACAAGTGAGGACCATTTAAGAGTACATGTAACTAGGCTGAATTTTAGAAAGATTGTAGAATCATGCCGAACTGTCCTGAAAAGGAATTAATACAAAAACCTAAAACTACTGAAGTACTGAAGCTGATGGGTACCTCTAACACTGAAGATGGAAGACTGCACATAATTCCCTGACCAATCACTTCCAGGTGTACGTTTTTCGTTCACTTTTGAGAGAATATTTATACAGAGAGAAACTGACCGGACATTTTATTCAAAGTAGTGAGAGCAAAGGGAGTTTGGCTGATACCGGACTCGAACCCGCGACCTCTCGATTAACGTACGAGCGCTCTACCAACTGAGAGATTCGCATAATAGGCAAATCCCTAAAAGGAAGGCCAAAAAATAAATACCCAAATGTGGTTGGTCACATCACAGAAATATGAGCAGTCTTCGTTTGAGAGGCTGCTGTTGTAGAGGTACCCAAGCTACTGTTACCACATGTAATGCTGTTTAAACATCTCAAACATCTCAAGCTCCCATGGCATCCAAAAGAAGTCTATGTATCAATACATAGTTGATGTAGTCTTAGCAGCGACTAATGTATATAATGATATATACATGTGTGTATGGATATATATATATTCCTACACAATTGCCTTAAGCATTTTTTTTTTTCTAATTACAAAACTATATTGGTTCATCTTTAGTCAAAGTCAAAGATATCAGAAGTTGTCTTTGGTGTAGAGGCCCCACCCCCCACCCCCCCACCCCAAATACTCCCCTGACTAAACACTGTAGTGGGCCCCAGAATACTCCCCCTGGAGTTTGGGTGTTTCGGCACTTCTACCGCTGACTACGTTCGTTCCCTGACTTCTGTGATTGGTTACACATTTTAAACCAACTCGGGGTCCTGTCTGCAATTCATTATAGATTGAACAAGCTGGAGTTGGTTTGTAACGTGTCACCAGTTACAATTCAGGGAACCCTGATAATATCTAGCTCAAAAGCAATGATATGAAGTAGGCACAATATTGTTGTATAATCGAATATCGGATAATTAGATATTATTATTATCATCTATACTCAGTTCTTAGATGTATAATTAGATAACCTCCTGTGTGGTGGGCTAACCCCAGCCCTCCCCACCTAATTATCTGATGCTAGACAAGTATGAAGAGCTAAATGTCAATGACAGACGGCACTATACAAAGATCTGTTGTTCAATTCCATAGCTGCAACGATTACAAAATGAAATTAAAAAACCATGGAACAAAATGGAAATGACAAATTGTTCACACGTTTCTACTGAAATGTTGACAGCTATGCTATTCCCAGGTCAAGACAACTTGATTTTTCTGCAATTTTCTTCCGCAATGTTTTTTCCTGATTTGTATTTAGTGTGTTATTTCTTTGCCCTTGAAACCCCTCGGCACTATAGGCAATGCAATGTGGTATAATATTAGTTGCTACTATCCACATATTCTCGTACACTAATTCCGAGGTAGGCATGATATCTGTGTAATATCGAATATCGGATAAATAGATATTAATATTATCAGCTATTCTTAGTTCTTAGAATCTAATAGATGTTTAATTAGATCACCCCATGTCTGGTAGCTAGGCTCCCCTAACCCTAACCCTAACCCTATACCCCTCCCCAACCACCACACTCCCTAAATATCTGATAATTATCCCGATATTGGATAGTTCACGGACACCGTGCCTAAATGATAATTCCTGCAATCAATATTGAGCTGTTTAAAACTCTTGACGTCTTTAAAGTCTCAAATGAAAAACTTTTTAAGACATGTACTTGTACGTTAGTATAAACATTGTGTGTGATAAATAAACTTTCATATGTAATAACAATTCACATTGGTGCTTTAGTTGTCAAGTTTTTATGGCTTTTAACCAAGCCAAAAAAGACCAACCGCAGTGGATTTTCTTTTCAGGCCCTATCTCTGTCCTTGGGCAAGATTGATCTTCCGTTGTGAGCATGTGCGTAGTTGGAGCTAGGATACGAACGGGAACTGATGCCCCGAAAATTATGGCTCACTGGGGAGATGTTTCAGCCTATGAATCTTGGAACGGTTACATCCAGATTGGTCAAAAACCCGGTCAGTGGACGGCCAGATAGGACAGACTACGTTATTCATTGCAGTTTACCACTGGTAGTAGAGAGGCTTTGTCCTGTCCGAGGACAAAGACACAACATGGTTGCCTAATTATTGCCCTACCCTGAGATGGTTTTGAATTGCCGCCAATCAAGGAGGAAGTTCACCAGGATTTGAGAGTTGCAACAGATTAATTATTGGGTATACATTTTCCAATTTTCCGGTAAAGAGACTTCCGACAAAGGGTATGATATTCTGGTAAGCAGGTATGTTTGTGGAGATTTCTGCTGAATCGTGCATTTTGTTTTCAAATTTCCAATAAAGGGTGCAATTTTCTAGTTTAGGTGATTTTTTGTATACCGGTACCTTTAAAATATTACTCAACAGGTTGAATGAATCTTCGCACAGCCTGACCCAGCACATCCTAACAATTCACTATTGGATTAGGAGCTGAGCTGTATGCCGCGGGACACGGATCACCCTGGTGCCATTGGACAGAGGCTGTTTCTACCTCAATTTTTATATCCATAAGCAGGATTACTCAAAATATACAGGATCCATTTTGCTAAAATGTTGGGGAGTTTTACTCACACTATTTAAAAACATAGTCTGTGGGTGTATATATGACAACTGTAAGCAGTGATTAGATCAAAAACATGTGGCCATATTTTGAACAAATTTATTACTGTACAATGCTCAAAACAAGAATACAAGCATTGTTATCTTCGCTGAATCTTCAGTTTTTCTATAAAGAAAAAATTCCTTCAAAATATTAACATTTTTACACTTTGACTGTATTGCCAATATTTCAACAAATGATGTTTCCAAATGAACTACGGCCCCCCTACCACTTGGGGAAATTACCGACATGCCGATTTGCCCAATTCTACTTAAAAAAAGGGCCACACCATGCAGCATGCTTCCTGCGAACCTACCGAGGTATGATGGACTGTGCAAAATATAACATGTTTTTAATAAAAATGTATGACTTTATTGAAATTTGTATTATTAGCTTGGCATATTATATTGCAAACATTTCAAGGTAATAAAAAGGTTTTTAAAAACTAGATTCAACAAGTTAAAATTGTTACATATTATCATACTGAGTTCAAGTAACCTAGTAATCGATTACACTACCCTGTTGAAGTGATTTTTTGCTATTAACTGTAAAACATGGTTAACTCAAACCAGTTTCTTAACACAAACGTTAACTATGAGACCTGATGGCAAACATAAAATCATTAAGCATTACTTGTCATATAACATTGACGAATAAAAGACAAATAACACAATAAGCGACTTTGGAATTACAACTGCGCATTTACTGAAGGCTGCGAAGCGATCAACAGCCTCAGATAAAGAAGGCCCGAAAATGCACTCTAGTTTTCACAGAATTGGAAAAATAATGAAGAAAATTCCAGAGACAGAAATATTTTCACAAAAACTTTCAAAACTATGTTTTGTTTATAGTATAAACTTTGTTTGAGACGTTGGTACCCTAAAATAACTTTGTGTATACGTGCACAATGTTTATATCCAACCTATATGCTGGAAATTCGCTTTTGGACAACTGTTATTCTAAAGTGGCTCATTAGATTGCCAAAACTCTTTGTATAAATTATTGCAGCCTCCCATACTAATAACATAAAATATATAAAATATTATAATAACACGTTTTATTTCAATAGACAAAAAATGTTGGGAAATTGTTTTCAATGCTTCTATATTATATTTGTGACCTGTTTATATCATGTTGCATATCAAAGCAAAGTTGATTAATATTCCCCGATACAATTCCAGTATTAGTTGTTTATGTGGTGGGATCTCAAATAGAATGTACCAACTTTGTCAAAGAATGTCACTTTGTATGATAGTACTACACCATCTGCGTTCTAAATTTTGTGGGTTAGGTGGTTTTTGACCTTCCCCACAGAAGCAAATAGGCTCCCTACAAATCACTACAAACAAGCCTAGGATCCCACCCTCCAAGCTCTTTCACCAAGCCGCAGTTACTCAGCGCGTAAAATTTGTCAGGTAGTTAACAGGAACCATTCGACTAAAGCACGGTTCATACTTCACGTGAATGCAAAGCGAAAATGACGTCATGATTGACATTTCCTGCAAATTATTCGCACGAAGTATGAACCAGGCCCTACGTGTATCAATGAATGCCCACAGGATACTGAGTACTTGTGTCTGACACAAAGAATATGCATGAATACCAGTCAATGTTGTTTGCCATTGTACACAAATAGCTAGTTCCCACTAGCCTATTCTTGAAATAATTTGGTAATGAACGGGTTAAGCACATAAACGTGCGATGTAAGTGTAGATGCAACATCGCATTACACTTATTATACAAATGTATTTGGTTGAAACAATGGCTAATAAGCTGTCTTGTACCACTACCAACTCCTAACACTAACAGAGAGCTATTTCCGAAAAGGAGGTACCCTTTTGGCCTTTTCCAACCGGTACCCTGCAATTCATCGGGGGGGTGTTGTTCAGTATGTGCTTCTTTGCAATAGAGGGCCTATTGTTTTTAAATGAGAATGCAGATGGGGGTTTTCATGCACCTGAAAGAAAAAAAAATCATGTTGTTTGCTGCCGCAGTTTACACCATTTCTCAGCACAAGAGCCACAGTGTGGGCAGAAAAAGTTTCAGTGTGAGAGTGCCCGTGGTAGTTGCCAACCGAAAACTTTCTTTTTGTTTAGTATCAAACTTCCATAGCTCCCTAGACCTGCTCCTGTGGTTTTGTTGATGATGGTTTAGGAGTAGCAGTCACGTTTGTTAGACTGTAGAGGTACACTGCTGTTATGACGAGACCAGTGCCAAAAATAAACACCACCCCAAAAGTTTTTTGGAAGAATACAAACGACCCGACTGCTGCTAGTATGATGGACACGGCTGTGGAGAAACACTTGATGATGTTGTCCGTGTATTTAACGACAATAGACGTATACAGCCCACCGATACTGGCTAGACCTACAAACAAAAACGGACAAACACAGTGTGGTAAGGTTTATCATAAACCGCTAAGTTAAAATTTGGGTTTACAATTTAAACCCATACCCATCTTTGCTTTCACTTTTAGGAATCTTTTTAAGTCTAATGTGAAACCATGGGGTAGTACTAGGTGGTTTAGTAATTGTGGTTGTAGATGTACAACCGACAGTCACATCCGCCCATGGGGCATTTTTGTCACTGGTTTTTGTTTTTGATAATTTGACCATTTTCATAATTTCAAGGAGGAATCGTTCGTCAGGAAGATGGCTGACTGGTTGTACAAACACACATGCTACAATTGTATTGTAGTACGGGAGTTGACTTAAGAGTAGCATTAGGTGGATGGTGGGCAATATAGTTTTCCAAATGTGCAGGTTGTTCTTATCCTATGCTCTCCTACCCTTCCTACCAGTGCTATCTGCATTTGTAGTCTATTCAGAGGTTAGAGTGTTTTCTGTAATAGAATCTCCAAAATCAGCAGTGATTATATTAAGAAAACACTCACCTCTAAACATTTCCCTCCCTTCAAGCTTTGAGCGAGTCTTTAATACGAACAAGAGGCCTAATGCTAGCGTGGGCGTTCCTTCAAACTAGAGCATGGTTGAGTGCATGTCTTTTTGGCAAATTTATATGCGTGCATGCATTAGACAGACCTGAGTAAGTAAGTGTTTTCTGTAATAAAACAAACCCACCACAACAGTCTGTACTGCTGATTACAATTTGCCTAATTATCGTCACTATAAGGCAATCAATGCAAATATTTTGCCTCCAAATGAGTCCTGCAGTCGTTAGCAAAGTTTGCTTAATAACGGATCTCAAGAATAGAATCTTACCTATAATTGCCCAGACTGAGCAGTTGTAACCGTGCATAAAGCCGTTTTCTAGGATGACTTGTCGATCCTTGGAGTACACTGCAATGAGTCCACTTACGATGCCAAATAGATACATCTGAACATTGCGAATCCACAGTGTCGTGTCCGTCCCTTTCAAAACCTTCTCGAAGTAAACGCCTGTCACAGAGAGTTTATTGAAAGGGTTCATTGAATGACTCCAACCGTTAACTAAATCAATAAATAACTAGACACATATCTTAAAAAGTGGGAGCTTTGCAGATAAACCGGCTTACGGTGTGACTTTGTAAGAAAAATTACAAAATAGATTACACAATTGAAAGCTTGTTGTCAATTATCGTTCCCTTTACGTTTAGAACTTCTGAATTAATTTGTTATTAACAAAGTCCCTTCAGGGTTGTTATTGATTATTACAATCTCCAAATGTTATGCGCAAATTAAAAAGAAAATCAGTTATTGCAAAGTTATTATATTGAATTTTAGTGAAACCATGCGGTATTCATGACTTAGCTTTTAGGAGCAAACCTCTGTATCTGCCTATCTGAGTGCACGTGTCCAATGTGTGCGCATGCATGCCCAATATTCTCAACGGGTGTCATAAGGCTGAGCGTGCCCAATGTGGGTCCGTGCTATACTCCAACGGACTAACCAACAGTAGGTACGTGCCATCCCACAAATATCAAAACTAGTATTTAGAATTATTGAAAAAGCCATGATAACATAATCCAAATTTCTTCCAAAAAACTGAGTTGGGCCATTTTTGCATAGGGCTGGCCAATAAAGACCTTGTCTGAGCCTGGTTTCCTACAAATGTTTGCTTAGTGGAAATATTTCCACTAAGCAGCTCCATCAAATAGGTGGGGGCAATACCGAATCCTTTCCATTTCATATTTACCAGCGAACCCCGAGCATACACACGAGATGATAATAGTGACCAGACCAACAGGGTAGTTATAATGGGCCTCAGCGTTCGTACTCCCACCGGCTGATTCCACTTGAACCAGAGCTACCCCGGCAAACAGCAAGACTATGGCTAGCCACTGGGTGTTGGATAGGTGTCTACCCAGCAGTATGACCATGAATATGGCTGTAGTTATCACTTTCATTTGGTAGGTAACCTGCTCAGGATGGGGGGGGGGGGGGGGTTGGGAGGGGAGGAAAAACACGTTTTTATAGCTTTAACGATGTCACTGTACGGTCGATAAAAACTTGAGCACATTTATAATAAAATCTTGAAAGCTTGAGAGGTGATCGAACCTGTTACTTCCTCCTTTTAAAGTACATACATCTTATCCCCTCTACCATGGCTAATGATTTATCCCTCGTAAACGCATATAAGCGGGGTGATGATCATTCTACACCATCACCTGATGAAGACTAGCAGTATGCACTCAATAGTCACATTCCCGTTCGTTGACTACTTCGTGAAACATAGGGGCCGTTTTTCACTATTAATTCTTACCACGGCAATATTATAATCTTTATCACTAAATTTCACAAATCAGTGATAGGCAAAACTGGCTTAGTACCAAATCTTAAATGAATGGAAGTTACCAATAGTCTGTGTGTTTTGTTTATTTCGAACATGAGTCAGTTTCCCTCATTATTGTGTAATCCGTAAAATATTATTTAGAATTTGTTTTTTTATGAACCATTTGCATGCTACAACGCTAAATCCTGTTTTCGATTGAACATTTTAGGACAAATTGTAAGAAAAAACTTTTGTTTAAGGTGATATAATATTGTCCAAGTTATCAATCGTAGCTCAGAGGTCAACAGTTTTGCAGTATTTCTTCTCAATTTGCTGGCTGTAGTTGCCAATAGCATGCAAACGGTTGATCATATTTTCAATATATCAGTAATCGATAGTACATTGAGCTGCATGTGTGAGAAGCATAGTGCAGCCACACAGTAGCGTCTTGGCACTAGTCTTGTACTCAGCTGAGTATTCAGTTTCACTGAACAGTGACATAACTGTACACTATTATGCTAGTCCATAATTTTCATTTACTTATTTGTCACCTGCCACGAGAGGTGAAACAGTTTACAGCCTACCACAAGGGTTTGTATCACGGGCAAAAAAGCTATAGTTGTAGAGGGGGAGATCAGAAGACACTGGGAAAGTCACGAGTGGAGGTAGGGCAAAAAAACAACATTCCAACCCAGGTCGCACAGCAGGGAAGGTGAGGAAGGCACTGCTGATCACCTGACCAACGCCCACCTACACCTCCCCCTCAAACATTTATAAAACAGTTTCCAAACTTCCTACTTGGTATGTAGCCGCATCGAGATTTGACAAGGCTACAAAAGCCAAATTGTTCTGCACTGCGTAGATAATAGATGGCACGCACATCTTGGCACTATCTCGTGGTTTCATGAAGACATTACGCCAGACGTCGACCAACATGGACGTCACGCTCCGATGCTCCTTAATCAGCAACAACAGAGTGACAACCAGCTTGGAGCATTCCGTCAGTAGGACGGTGGTGGTAGGGGAGTACAGACTGCCGGACTGGGACCGTGTGTAACGTATGAGTAGGATATACGCCGTAGCAATAAGTGTTAGAACCAGGAGAATGTGGATCTTGAAGCCAAGGCTTACCGGACCTGAAACGATGATAAACCAAGGAGAGGTAAGAAATGTATGCATATTTACTGTCACAAATTGTGCCCCAACCTAGTGTCACCCAGGACAAACACTTACAACAAGTGCTACTGTTAGACAAGGGACACTGGTACAAACCCAAGTAGGATGGAATAGCCCATGAAGTATGTACACTCGATTACCGTATTCATACACTTCCGGTCAAAAGTTTCGGCACACAAACTTTTTTTGTCTTTTTCAATGATGTAGGCCCACAAGTTCATTCAATCTTATTTTTAAATGATGCAAGGCTTTTTTATGAACTCCATTTAAATTATTACATCATTCACATGAATTCCTGGGCAGTAATGATGTACTTATTATCAAACGGTCATGCTTGGATGCTTGGACAAATTTGGGGTGAGGACAATCAGACATATATCCAAATATGATAATGATGGTAGAGATGGGGGTGTTTGGTCACATTGTTCATGAAGTTTATTCTATGAAGCCAGTCTCCCTGGATGCATGCTATTTACTTAATGATTCATGTGACATATATGTGTAATCTGTTAAGGTGTACCCAAACTTTTGACCAGTAGTTTATGAGGCAACTAATTTGGATTTTTGAATGGTTTTGCAAGTTTTATTGGGATCCATGTGTGCAATAATCATCTTTCAAGGACAAACACAAGCATCTAAAAGCTTAATACACACATACATATATGATAACAGTATCATGCGTGTGCATTGCGCAATACAAAATACTGGTACATGTGAACTAAGTTTTTTTTTTGGGGGGGGGGAATTAGTTTTATCTATCAAGTTCCAACTCGAGTGTTAGGCCCAATGGTTTTAGATTTGCTAATTATGGTACATTTTGTGCAGATGTAACAAGAGAAAGACTGTCACAAATCATGTCCCAACCTGGTGAAATAACCTCTTGCTTATTAAATTACATTAGGCCTATAGCATATTTCAGGGGTAAGGATTTTTTTAGGTTGTCCACAGGGCAACCTATTGGGGAATCGAGGTTGCCCCTTCCATTTTGAGGTTGCCCCGCATCAAACCAGAAAAGGACTTTTAAGAGGTCTTTTTCCCTTTTTTATATATTCATAGGGTCACTATAAATGCTGTCTTCAATTAAACCAATTCATACATGTAGAAGACATTCCAACAAAAAATGTAACAAAGACACTTTAATTAAGATCGGTCAATAAACTTTGTTAAATGCAACCATCGCATTCTGTTTTCAATAAGTAACTTACTTTAGTGATACAACAGTCAGCAGGAAAAAAGATTTTCGAAGTCTGTAACATGTGAAAACTAGTCTAGGTCTTAGTGACCAGTAAGTGAATACTCCTGGCGTCGAGGGATACAAGCGTGCCTTGATCGACGGTTGGCCTGAGTTTTCTTGGTCGTCTGGGGGGCAACTACGATTGCGTTTTGGGGTTGCCCGATAGAAAGTCAGTGAGGACCGGACGACTCTAAAAATCGATCACTGTATTTGTTATCAGCATGCAAAGTGAACACTATCAACACCAATAATCAAAATCAATACCAACAGATGCAATGAAACATGCAATGTTTTCACAAAAGTCCGTATATTGATCTACATGTAGGTTCTGAACATAAATTACAAAAGTGATCCAGATTACAAGACTGACAAACAGATAACAACAGATGCTATAGTATTACATGTATAAACATGCAATGTTTTCACAAAAGCCTGTATATTGATTGATTCAGGTTCTGAAATTACAAAACTGATCTAGATTACAAAACTTACAAATTACAATAACCCTCCACCTAAAAATACCTAGCTCTGGCCTCAATGGCAATTTTTCTTATCCATTTTTTATTGACTATATTTTTGGGTTATTTTTTGGGAGACACTGCATACATATATGTATAATTTTACATACATCAAAACAAATAAAAATGATTTTGGGTTATATAATGGCCAATACAATTTACACAATACATTCTGAAGTGACCCAATTTTCATGATTTCCCCGAACCATGGATCAGGATGACCCCATCCGCACGAGGGCGCTGTTGTAGTGTTAGTAGTACTACTACTACTAAAGTACTGTTGCAACGAAATTAGGAATCGCAGAAACTAGGAATAATATTGTAATCGTGTGAGTTCGTGCCAGAGTATCTTCCCTTTTAGGAGTGGGGGTGGGGTAGGTATAGTAATACCAATAAGAACAATACATAATATTTATGACCCTAATTAAATCCTAACCCAATGCTAACTCTAGTCACAGGGTTGGGGTTGGGGAGGGTTAGGGGAGGGTTGGGGTTGGGGAGGGTTTAGGGTTAGGGTTGGGGTTGGGGTTGGGGTTGGGGTTAGGGGAGGGGTTGGGGTTGGGGTTAGAGGAGGGTTATGGTTAGGGTTGGGGTTGCATTGGGGAGGGTTGGGGTTGCATTGGGGAGGGTTAGGGTTGCATTGGGGAGGGTTAGGGTTTGGGTCATACATTTATTAATATTATTATAGTATAGGCCAGGGGGCCTATAGGGCCTAGTGTCAGACTGTGTAGAGTAAACTTACCAGGCATTGCCATTTTTTCGTTGTTTTTCCACGTAGTTAATGGAGGTGATTCGATTTTATTGTTTTACTAGTAGTACTACTAGTACTAGTAGTAGTACTAGGCCTACTGTTTTTTAGGTTTCGACGTACACCAATTCACCATCTAATCATGGTGTTGTTATGATTGCACTAGATCGATAGGGTTAGCAATAGCACTGTAGCATATCGGGGTACGTCCGCACACGTACGAACGCTTCTTTAATCACACATGTCAACAATGTAGTGGATTTGCACGCACGAGAACACACTACTTGTAGTAGTAGTCTTGGTTCAGGTTTCAAATTTCATAGCCAAAAGATGGCGCTTCTGATGGAGACTCGACTCGGCTCACGTCATTGGCAATAAAGTGTACTGTAGTCTGCTATGCTGCTAGTGCTAGTGCTGTACTGTAGCACTAGCAGCTGCTGCATGCAGTACTATTTGTTGAGGTCACAGTACAGACGTACAAGCAACCGTGACTTGTTTTCAGTTTCACTCAAAAACAAGTGGCTCATCAATCGATGCTTTGCCGTACGTGATCGCGGAAATGACGTGTCTCCGACCAATAGAATTACTAAATACCATGGAATATTGGGTATGACACGACTTTGAAAATATCCCACTGAGTGAGACTGGAGAGTGAGACCGAAGAGTGAGACCGAAAGGATGGCGTCAGACGATGTTACAGCGATAATAACTGAATTTCAAGCTAAGGTTCGAGTTGTTGACGATCAATTGCAGTTAGGTTAGTAATAGTGGCTATAAATATTTTCTTCTCTTCGACCCCCTTGAAAGGGTGTGGGTAAAAGTCGGATCTAAACTAACCAATAGCAAATAGGACCTAACCGGATCTAACCGGACCCAACCCTAAATTATTTCTCCTACCACTGCAGAGTTGAGAAATGAAATACTTAGGCTAAAGCGCTACTCCAGCTGAGTGATAGGCCCTACATGTTTTTCTTATTTTTCAACTTTATTGAGAAGAACTACGGAGTAAAATTGGAGTAACTATAGAATACCCCGCCACCACGTCCCTTTTCTAAAATGATCCTGGTACCCAGAAGTCACTTCCGATGAT
>JAVCKS010026548.1:2397-12977 GCA_032273685.1 Pteraster tesselatus | reverse complement strand
CCATTTTATATTTATATAGCCAAGTATTACATTCCGCCGTGTCTATCTTCCCCAATAATCTGAAAATGTTCAGGGAACTCTTCACGCGATGTAGCCATCAGTGATACAGTGATACAGTGACGAGATCTTGATCTTTGTGTTTAACGATTACACGTATATACATCGCACATTTTGGTTGCAGACGTTGCGCACATTGAGAGAGAGATGCATCTAATATTTTAGAGTGCAATGCAACTAAAGTAAACGAACCAGACAATTATTCAAATAGAACATGCAAGAGGCGGACCCTATTTATGGGCAGTGGGCACGCGAGTGTACAATCGTGTGTCGTGAGTTCGTTTAGCCATCCCTGTCGTTATACTAGCGTGACTGATATATATCATAATACGGTCAACCCGCTGCAGCACCCACAAAAGTCGTTCCGTTTATGCTCGTTTTATGCACGTCCTATCTTTGCAAGACATGTCTGTATACATCTAAAGAGCTGGAAGTCGTCAGGAATTCAGTTGCTTTTTACAGTGTTTTAATTACAATTTGAATAGTTTGTTGTCTTGATTGATGATTTTGTCACTGTCATGCAAATTATATTCGTACATACAATGTTCGTAACAAAAAAAGAAGACACGTACTTTCAGAAACAACTACCAAATCTATACCCTTTACATTGTCAGCCACAGTCTCAACTTTTCTGGAAAAAAAAATTGCCCATTTTGTACCCAGCGCAGTCACAATACAAAGAGCCCCGTTTATAACACAAAAATACCGCAATTACGGCTTTCCCATGCTGCGTGCTTGACAGTGGATGACATCAAAGCTCGGATGTACTATCACAAACTCTATCATTGTAGCTAGGCGCAAATTGTGCAAGAAAAATGAGAAACTCTAATCCCGAGACAAAAATACACGTACAAATACATAGGCCTAAAAAACTCCCCCTCGTATCACATACACTCCACACGAAATCACGTGTCTTCATCTTTCTGAATGGAGCAATATTTTGGTCATTTTACCTATTGCAGTCAGGATATACAATCTGAAACGAGCCCCCGAGGTCGTCGCTGCATCACTTCATGTAAAATAATAAAAACATACATCAGTAGAAACAGGATATAATTGTCAAAACGCTATAACCATGCTATCTTGACCACCAATAAAATGAATATAGTTTAAACAAGTCAACAACAGCGTTGACAGTAGGTGTACATTCCTTTGGTAGATTATTGGAACAATATTGTACAGCATTTACAACAGGCTGATGTTAGAAGTATACCGGTATATGTTGTATACACTGTACATATTCAACAGGCGCCGCGCGAAGCTACAGCGAGCAACCTGCAGATCTCGCGTCGCGTCGTGGAAGTTTAATCATGTTCTTTCCGCACGACTTCCTACTATAATGTAGCCCCCCCCCTCCTTCCTCGATGTGACGTATCCCGGCACAGAATGCCGCAGTGTTATATAAACCCACCCGTGCCTATAGCTGGTTTATGATATCGTCTCCATTATAATATAGCCCCCATCCTCTACTCTACGGGGGTAGGAGGATGATTGCTGGGTTTAAGATTATGTCTCAAGTTTTCCTTGCTCTACCGCACTCGTAATATAATGAGAATATATATAGGGAGAGCCAAGCAAGCAAGCTCACGGGCTCGTTGCCAATGCGAATCGCCTGACAGGAGGTTTACCTTGGATCCGTCGGCACGGCTGACTGCGTGCAGCTGAATCCCTCGTCGATGCCATGCCTTTTTGGTTATTAGTCATTAACTTGCCGGCCGTTAACTGTAAGGAGATTGAGATTTTGCTCTCTCGGAGATTGCTGTGATGGCGCTTGTTTAAAGATGCATGTACCGGTTTACAATAAAATAAAGTCAAATAAATTGTTTGAGGGTCGTTAGATATTCTTTGTATAATCTGTGGTATCTCAACGTTTCGACTAGTATAACCCTTGCTCTACTTATCCCATAATGTGTTTGGTTGACAGTAAAACATTTTCGACCCGTATATATATATATAAACGACATAAACGACGAGTATACAGGTTTATTTGTAAGCACCACAATGGTCTGTATCGCAACCTTACCTCTTGTTAAACAAGAGGAAATCCCCCCTGGGTAAAACTCACGGGGTCATCCTCCAGGCCTCGAACCCCGTAAAGGTAAAGAAAGTACAGCTGCTCCTTGACCCCGGGCAGGTTTAACCTAAACGATAGCGAGAGTAAATTTTTTGTTAAACTTAACTTAGGCAAGTCAAGTATTTACGTTCTTGCAGTGGCGTAAATTCGTCATGTGAAGATACACATGCACCCTTAAAACATTTATTGTATAAGCCTGTCAGCTTTGATTTTACAAACCTAGATTTTCGAGGCGACTGATGAGGCAAAATGTCGTCATACTATGTTGATATAGTATCAATACGTTAGCCGTTAATATACACGTGCGCCGAGGATTAGGCGCATGCGTGCATGTTGTATTTGGGCTGGAAAATTTAGCCCGTGCACACCGCCGCAGTCACACACGTCTTGTTCCCTGACGGCAAACTGAAGATCACGAATGAACGCAGATCGATCGAATAATGTAACGTCCACACTTCGTTTTGAAAGCGTAGGAGATTATACAGCTGCCATATACATTAGTGATGTGGCGTTGTAAAGTATTACGATCCATGTTACAACGTACTGCTTTAAAACCGGTGTTTCGGGAGTCCCAACAATAAAACCTGTTTATCCGGAGTCAAACCTCGAGTTTAAACGTTGAATCGAAATATTGTTGTGCCATTCTAAAGGGTAATGTTATAAGCACGGAAGAGTGCAAACTCTCCAGGCTCTTTTTAGTGGACCGCCACAAGCTTACCACAGTTCAAATATGGTTCACGATAGACGACGATATCATAATACACGTGCATATTTCACAGCCTATCCACTAATCAACAATGAGAATGATCGAGATAAAACATACTATGAGTCATGTCGAGCCATTGTAGGGAAGAACAGAGTGGAGCCTCGATGGCCTCCACTTCTCCTATAACTCCAGCCCTGTAGCTATTGGGTAATACCCGGTACTCCAAATATTGAATAAGTAATTGCATTTATTGGGGGTACATGTACGTCAACGGGAGTATGTCGGTTTTTGTTCTCTCTCTCCCTGTCTCTCTCTCTCTCTCAACTCGGGACTGCACCATAGATTCCTTCATACTATCGGCGCAACACGCATCGCCCGCTCAGGGCGAGCACGATCGGTTACTACAAAAATATATATGCACGATTTAGCCTGGAGATCTCCTAAGAAGTAATCGAAGAATACGTATTGACTTATCGGAGGGCAATTTCCTTATCGGAATAACGTGAAAATTAATTCGAATTAAATATAAGTATACCAACGGAATATTAGAAACGAATAATTAATTAACTAAAAATATTTAAATCTGCATTTTTGTTAGATCGAATGTAACTTGAATGTATACTCAGTAGAACCATTTAATGAAGTTTTCCCGGCCCCAAAAATCATTACATTTCATTTCAGCTCAATTTCATTTCGTTTGAAAATAAACACATTAACTTTAAATCAGCATTCAACAGTCGAAATAGTTGCAATAGTTGAGCATTTCACTGGACAAATAATCGTCTTAATCATTCGATTTAATCTAGTAGCAACCACGTTCTCAATAATTATTTGCATTCAAATTCGTGTATGTGGTATGTGCCTTCCTAGTTCGAGTACACCTCCGCCTCAATTGAAATTCAACAGAAGAATTGTTCAGCTGTAATCCTGAATGCCTTTATATACGGCATTCAATGACAAGGACGAACTCGTAATGTGCACCAAAACGAAATGGAATGCTACGATATCTACAGAGAAACCCGAGTTGCAATGTAATTGGAAGATCTGTTGTTTAAATTGGCAGGAAAAACTTATACTAATAATGATCAGTTAAATTTGCCTCCTGTAATGTTTTGTTCAGACGATGGACGTGTCTTACTTAACTATGGAGTGATTTGCCCCAACCCGTTACCGAAACGGTGTATAGTATATGAGTGCACGTTAGAAGTGTTCGCACACAAGTCAGTGCGCCAAACATATCCAAATATAACACACAATAGTCCTAGAGATCGCACATACTGGTTGAGGGATAAAGACCTTCCATCGACAGTCGTACCCAACGACTTTGCCAATGGTGACGGCGTTAAAGGACACCTACCAATGTCTAGGAGGCAAACGTTTATCGCCGAAATATCAGGGTCGTCGTAGTTACAGTGTAGTTACAATCGAGTGTAACAAGTGTATTTATACATTCATTACCATGAACACCACGAACGACATATCAAATTACTCGTTCGGAGAGAATAAAAAAATAGGCGCCACTTTCATCAAGCGTATATTAATATCTAATCAGCACCTGCATCGAGATCTCTCAGGAATCAGCCCACCGAAAAATTAGTCCCGCACTCGATCACCGGGCGAACAGACGAATTAAAATCAACCAGTCAGAATGTATAGGTGTTAGTAAAGGAGCCCATTGCACACGCTCTGCGATACAGGATCAGACTGAGATCAGGTGGCGAGATAATAGCGCCAATTACCTTCCAAGACCGATGCCAAGTCGCTTGCGTTTATTATCTGTGTCTCGCTGGCTATAATGTTTCCCATTCGTCGACGACGGTGCACACAAATTCGTGCACCTGATGTTGCCGGGTTTCGACGAGATGGAGACATTTGTGAGAAACCAGATAATCAGTGCGTATAGCATGCATGTCTTTACATGCATTTCATAATATATCATGTTAGCCTATAGATAAAAGCAATATCTGGAGTGGCGCGATCCGTTGCGTCTATTACAATTTGTGTAGTAAAACTGAACTCTTTGTAACCGGTTTTTAGGTATCTCAGTGCTTGCCAGATTCCAGCGTGATTTTCACACGAGACTTACAACAGTTATCAGTATCAATGCCAACAGTACGCCTAAAACCAGTCTACCAAATCGTATACAATATTGGTGTGGCATATGCTTTTCCACAGCATACCGGTATTGCTGATAGTACAACACATAATAGGCTATACCGGTACTACTCGGATCTGGATCGGCGCAAAATCTCGCCAATATATGACACGGTTTCAATAGTTATTTTATAATAATGCCTTCAGCTTTCATATCACGCGCCTATACGAATTAACTAATATACCCCTATAGCAGATGTATAGACCTAAACAGTGCAATGCTGCATCATGTGTCAAAGATACATGTATTTTATCATGCGTTATTTACCTGACTAGAAACTCGAAAATATGTTTTATAATAACACGAATAGAAATGATGACAGACTATGGTTACAGGACAACAAACATTATGCACGAACACACTGTTTTGAATTTACAATAATTTCGTAGGCCTATGTATATTCTTCAGAAATGCACAATTTTAATTAGGAAAAACACCTCTGTACTGTTTCTGCAGAGTAAATCCACGTAATTTATGAAATAAAAGGATACATTTAATATTCCAGAGATTTTTTTTCCCCGAAATAGATGCTTCCCCAAACATGTTATTTTCGCTAGGGAAATTACAAAGAAATGAAACTCTTAATTGGAAGGAGTGTTTGTGGTCTATGAATTAATGAGTATAGGCTTATCCAGGGGTCCCTACCGAACGAAGACAGCCAACCCTCGGGGGAGTCGCACCGCCTACCTCCCGTGGCTCTACATTGATATACAAGACCGCCAGCGTCAGAAGCCCTTAATATGGAAGGAAAGTGAAGGGGCTGTAATACTGATTCACTCGCATCGCTCTGAGGCTGAGTTTTGTCAAATAGTGAAATAGCATCAGTCACCAAGACAATTCTTGTTGAATATACATGGATGTTTAGCAATGCCATAATACCCCATAACGTCATAAACAAACTCGTGCATGTAAAGAGTATAGCCCTATATTCCCGGACCTTCATTAATTCCATAGCCTTAAGAATCTGTAACATATAGGCTACATTAATTAAATTAATCTCAATAAATACATACAAATCATGCTAAGAAATATGCATACTAATAATTTCAAGTCGATGGAAACGCGCGCGTGGCAAAATGTACGGACCATGACTGGTTGAATTATTGCAAATTCAATTAATTTTAACAAATCCCAAATAAGATATATAGGCCTGCGCGTATACAAAAAAAGGAAGAAACATGTTGAAATAATCCCAAGCCCATTCAACAATTTTCATGATTGATAATGGAGTACAAGGTCCCCGTGTCGATGGGGAAAATAAGGAGAAGGATCACTATAATTAGAACCCAAAAGAACTGCATTCGGGCGGGAAGCGATTCAAGCAAAACGAGAAGACGACAGTTGTTAGCAAAACAACGACCAAGGCTACCGATGTGGACTCGCGCGAGGAAAGGGAGCAGCGTCGGTTATAGCGACGTAAATCCAAGTCGCAGATGGAGACCTTATAGATGGCATATTACTCGGAGTTTGACGATATCAAAAAGAGGAAATGGAAGAAAAACAGATCGGGGACCAACAACCATCTGCAGCGTAGTGTTTCTGAATGTGTATGTGGCCGTGCAGTCGTTTTTGTATTTTGATAAAGCAACAACAAGATCGCTGCTGTCCTCGAAGTATATGGTCAGTCTTTTGTTCCGTGATGGATTTTTAAAGGTAGTCTTTAAGTGGAGATTATATACTTCCTTGATCTCAACGTCATGAAATGTATAAGATGTGCGTATAGGGATGACAATTGCTGCTCCCACGTTCTTTAGTGATGCAGACAAGGTTCGTCATGGGATCCTAGATTATGGAAATCACGACCGTTACGGTGAAATACTTTAATTAATAATAGTTCGCAACATATGATGAAAACACTTTTACATGTATCATAATAAATTTTAATCGGATTCGTTTGTAACGATCTGCAGACGATAAGCTGTCACTGCGGATCGAACGTGATAGCCGCTGATACTTTGAATTTATAACAAGCAATGAGATGTTAGATACATCAGCTAACGTAACGTAAGCAATGAAATGTTAGATACGTCAGCTAACGTAACGTAAGCAATGAGATGTTAGATACATCAGCTAACGTAACGCGAGTATTGTAACACCAACACCATACCAAACTTAGCAGCAGCGCACTTGTATATTTCAATTCCACAACGTTGCATAATCACCCACTGCATGCAAACACCCTTTGATAACATGTCAACGACATCGACATTACCCTTACATAAGGTCCATCAGTTTCTCTTCACTCTCAGATCCTCGTCATTATCTGACTAATCTCATCATCTGCTCATCATATCTATTTTCTTCCCTTTCGTACGCCTGGCTGACTGCTGACACTGAGATGGCAGACAAGAGAGAGAGAGAGAGAGAGGTGGCATAGGGCTCATTATCGTATCTATCATTGTGTTTTCACTGCTATGCAGTAGTTGCATATTTCTGAGGCTCACCTGATGCACCTGATGCTCACGCTGTACAGCTACAGATGGCTTTATAAAGGAAACGTGAAAACCAATATTGTACATGGGCAGCATTTTTGCGATTTTCTTATTGCATTGACTGTTTTCTCCATCCGATCTGTTAGAACAACCCGTGTTCTTTTCTTTTTCAACCAATGTGTACGATCAAAGCAAAGAACAATTCTAACCATAGATAAATAAATATTAGAGGAATTCACATAATTGTTCCAATTATTGTTTCTGCATTCATAATCATTTTGCATTTAAGATGGAAATGGAATGATATTTTAACAACTGTCTGTGTATAGAATTGTTACGTGCACAGCGAAATCTTCATAAAGAACACCGTTATAACGAAATTTTCTTTTTAAACAAATAATAACTATGAAACTTAAATCTTATGTTTTAACTCCTGCTTTAAACAGAAATGATAAGGCAAATGTATTCTATTTGGGCTACTCTGAAAATGTAATCGTAATTCCTCTGGTGACTCAAACGATCTGGTGATTCAACAGGCCTTCGGTACAATGTGAACCGTCGCGACGAAACTCATTGCTTTGGTGATTGATAGGGTGGCGCCTCGCAACGGTGGGAAAATCACGCACGGTCATTCTAAATCGTGTGAACGTGTGATGTTGGCATAATGATAATGATCTGGCTCCCCGACGTATACCGCAGATGGGCACATCGATAGAATCCTAGAGATTGCTGCATCAATGCCGTTAATACACAAAGTGTGCACAGCCGTAAGCACATACAGGCTCAAAACTATATCTGCATGGCACAATGATATTTTGCGTAGGCTAACCTCAGAATATTGGTTATACCACAGGAATTTTGAGTGTCATGAAGTTGATAAATTATAATGATACTGTTGACTAAGTGTACCGAATGTGTGAATGTGTGAAGAATTTTTAGCATTTTTATTGAAATCGCACACCCAAAAAGTGGCCCTATACGTTTTTTTGGATTAAAGAGAGATTAAACAGTCTACAGGTTCAGCTTAATTGAGCACCCGTTTTATGGGGGGTCTTCTTTGAGAGGAATACGCCCAACATCTATCGGTTTATCCACCATAACTTTCCAACAGAATATAAAGTGGAGCGGCCAATCTTGGGACATCTTAGTCTGAGAAAGTTGTAAAGTTGGACCATTTGCACCGGTGGCTAAATGGTATTTTGGGTTGCACCTTAAACAATATAGTAATAATAATAATGGCGCAGACCAACTCACCATGATCCCAATGCAACTATACATATAATAATGTCATTTTTTTTCAAACGAAATGTTTCTAAATGAACGACTTTCCGCTTACGATAGGACAAGCAAGATGGCGGATCGGGGGCTTCAACTGACGGGCTTCTATAGGAGATGCGCTTCATTTCTATAGAGATCAGTGACACATGTACCCGTGTGTTTTGAATGGCTTCAACCCTTCGAACCCTGGTGACGTGGGTAGTAATCCATACCAGTGAGGTGACTAATCCACTGCTGTATGCAAATACCATCTGCTCCATCCAACCAGGCAATATTCGAGGTGTTGCGTTCATAGATGGCTAACAAGACACGTGGCTTTCATCGAATTTTAGCTCAAAAAGTAATTACCCGAGCGTTCGATTAATCGATTTTAAATCACAATTCAGGTTATATGTTTTGTAAACGATGCGGTACAATGCATAGGGCCTATTACCGATGTTCACCAGGATAATACTAACCTCGCTTCGTGTAGGCCTATACCTGATGTTGAATTACAAACTAGGTTTGGCTTTTCTTTGTTATCTAAAACCAAATAAGATTTTAATTTCATTTCTCGGGATACGAGACACATTCAACACTTACAGGTCTAAACAGCTCTCGAAGGATTACCATTTAGACGCATACAGGTCTATTATGGGTAAGCCAATGCATTAGGATTTCCAAATGTGTGACGGTGTCACTGTGATGTCGAACAATGTACCACCTAGTAGGCCTACTATCTTTTGATAGGATGTATGCAGTTGTGTTTGAATTTGTATAAAGGGTAATACCGACACTTTTAAATATTTAAATACTGCAATAATATGAAGAGTAGTAATAATATTATTAACTAGCATAGTACCCGGTCTCCCGTGGGGAGTTCTTCCGTGGAAGGGGTAAGGGTGGGGTGGGCGGGTGGGGAGGGGGGGGTTCCCCCGTAGGGGTTTTCCCTTGCAGGTAATGACGCACTGAAACGCGTTGCCACGAAACTTCCAGGAAAACACACTGCATTTTCGTACAGGCTAACACGCGGGCCGAGTGTCATATGTAACAATGCACCACTTTTATTTCACTACAAAACATATACTGCCCATTTAGCGCACGTATGTACATTGTACTTCACGGGTTCTCAACAGATAAAATGAGACACTGCATTTTCGTCCGGGACACCGTAGACCCAAAAGCCTTGGCAACACTTCCCGTACTGACTTTGAATTCGCTACAAAACGCACTGCCCCGTTGAGTACGCACGCACACTGTACTTGTACGCGTGCGCAAAGATACATGTATTGTTCAATGAATTTAAAGCGGTTTCATTAAGGCTTTATGCATGTGGTAGATCTATATACATGTATACTGTACATGTATATGTTTATTGTATGCATATATAACGCGCTTGCGTGGGTACATGCATGCTGTGTGTACCTGTGTGACTGTATTGTACTGTGACCGTAATGGTATACCGCATTTGAGAAAGGATGGAGTACCCAATGCTCAGCTTATGATCCCGGTATCTTCGTAAGTAAAATTGTGCCTAAAACAATCCCGTGGTCCCAATGAGTATCCCCACAAAGTTTGGTGTTGATGCGACAACGTCTATGTGCATTAAAAACAAACAAACAAACAAACAAACAAACAGACAGACAAACAGACGCAGGGATTTTATATACATAGATATGGGTGGTGCATTTACCAACGTAACAAGGGACACCATCACAAAATTGGTACCCACAATGAATGATTATTTATAAAACATGGATTACATTCACATACAAATTATCACGTTAAAAATAGCTGTGAACGGATAATTAACGCTTTTTACGCAGGTGGTTCAATCTAAACTGCCCACGACAGCTACGGTATAATATTCATCGTTCCAACCACGATAAACACGAGGTT
>JAVCKS010026494.1:0-10488 GCA_032273685.1 Pteraster tesselatus | reverse complement strand
AATTTATTTTAAATTTTTTAAATTTTTTTTTTGCCGCCCCCCCCCCCCCCCCCCCCACAACAAATAACTCACACTGGAATTTGATCGTAATTTACCTCTGCGTTTTCGTTTCTTCTTCTTGGCAATCTCTCCTTCGGAATCAGACCCTCTCTGGTCCTCTTCATCATCATCATCGTTGATCAGATCATCTAGGTTCCCATTCTCACCCTCTGACAAAACAAAATTATTTTACATTTTACACAAAATATTCCTAAATTGAGAAGTGATCAATTACAGATGTGCTGTGAGTTTTTGCAAAGTTACAGCCAATCAGATTACGTTTCTAGCGGCTTCTAAGAGCAATAACTCGCCAACTATACAGACAATGAGCTCAAATGAGTCTTCATTCATGACTGCGCCACAGATGTGAATAAGCTCTAGCTAGTAGTAGAGATGTCAACGCACAATTCAAACTCCTTCATTCAACATGTAACTTATAACCCAAGAAAAGAGGGACAAATCTAAAGCATTATAGGAAAAATTTGAAAAAAATCAAGTAAATGGTTGAATTGTAATACAGATTTTTTAATATTTAATTTAGTAGATCTTCCCAAAAATATACAGATTTGTGAAATGTAAAGTGATCCTCATTTGAGCTTTGTACATTTATTGCTTTGGAGATCTGACACAATAAAATAACACAAAGCACTGAGAATCACACCGTAATCGTATTTTACTCACCGTGCAACACTGTAGACATATAGAAAATCGTGAGTAAATACGAGTGATTTACGACGTGATCTCCAAATCAAGTCTGTGTATGTGTGTGCACATTATCAGTATCACTATTTTTGACATCCCTAGTGCTGCAGACGGAAGCTAAACAAACATTTCTGCTTAAAATCTCATTGAAACATTTCCTTTTATAATGCCCAAGATTTTACGTGGCTGACCTGTAAATGTCTATATCACAGAAACTAAGGGTTTTATATTGTTGCGCTTTTCATCATCATATTAACACAGTGTAGCCCCCAGAATCCTGACGTCGTTTGTTGTAATTTGCCCAACCAGTTCAGTACATAACATGACAAATCTGCGATGTCAGAGTATACAGCAGTAGTTGTATTAATGATATCTGAAGTAGACGCTTAACTGGTAGGCAAATTGATAGAAATGACTGCTTTAAAACTAGAATAACCCACCACTTCTTGTCAGTTTGACTGCTCTGGTACCACTGTAATTGAAATAATTATGGAGTGAGGTCTGGGTAAAAGGGTATTTTTAGAAAAGGGACGTGGTGGTGGGGTATCACTCCAAAAATGACACCATTGTTTATAACATTGGAAAGCTAGCGTGGTATGCACGAACATTTTGAAATTTGACATCACAGGTCCCTTCGCCCCCCCCCCCCCCTTCTCCCCATCAGAATCAAATATTACCATCTCCTTCTTCCTCGTCCTCCTCATCACTGCTCAACTTGATGTCATCTTCTTCAGAAACCTCTGCTTCACTGTCAAAGAAGTCCGCCATGATGAGGGCTTAGCGGACCTCCTGCCAACGAGGACAAAACCTAATGTAGTGGGATTAACAAATAACAATATCAAACATCCAACATATCCACGTCGACCATGAGAACACGGTTAACAGCTATATATTTTCAGCAAAGCCAAATTGTTTGGATCTAATATAGTAATAATTCATACTGGACGAAAACTAAGAAGGTCCAAGTACTAAGCCTACTACACCTCACGCAGTTTCCCTGCTGCTAGTAGAACTATTTGTTCTATACTTAGGGCAAATGATTATTCTGCCATGTTCACATGCCACATTGAGGGTCAAGTTACACAAAATTCGTTAGGCCTGGGCCTAAACGAAATAGGAGTCTGTCTAGGACAGTAGATTGTGATCACTAGATTCGGTATTCGGCGTTCATTTTCGATTTAGAAATTTTATTTTCATTTCGCACCCTGCCAATGTTGCTTGTCCTCCCTTTCACCGAGTTTTACAGATAGGAAAAAGTACCAGCTTCGAAATTACTAGAAAACTTTGGTGATACTTATTTTCCAATCAATTCTCCAACAACAAGCACTGACTCATGTGCAAAATAGAATTTTAGAAATAGGAAATGGCGTCAATTTTACATGTTCATTGGTGTGCGAGTGCCGATACGTACGTATAACAAACACGTACAAACCAAAGACGTGACTACCAGTCATGTTTTAGCCAAAGGATGAAACAAAAGAGGGCGCCATAGAATTCCGCCAAGTTCGGAAATGCGAACATCAATCCGACAGAGGGCGCCATTGCATTTAAAATTCTGATCACGGCGGCATGCACTGATGATTCCTATATGCATAATTAACACAAAATTGAAATCCCATGATTCAGCGCCGCGCAGTTGAATTTCTCTCTTCTTTAGCTATATAAAGTGATGAAATGGCGACCGATGTGCTTCAATGTGTTCAGCCAATGTGCCATCTAGATTTTATATAAAGGCCAAGATCCGATAGGGTCTTTGATAAATGTCGGAATCTGAACAGAAACGACTAATACGACAACAGAGGACGCCATTTCCATTAATTCCGTCCCAATTTCAAAGTTCGACCAGTCGACAGAGGGTGTCGTTGCGATCAACTTGCAAAAACAAAAACAAAAGTAGCGGTAGTGTGCATGTGTGCTACTGCTAGTAATATACTGCGCGCGATCGATCGATTGATTGTCGTCAAGTTTCACGATTGTTCATGCGATGGCTCTCAGTTTAGAGGTTTGTATTATTAATAATTGAATAACTGTATTTTGGAGTTATTGCTGACTTCATTGTTCGACAAGACAAATGGAAATGCCACAATCATGCAAGGATAAGATTATTTACTAGGGGGGAATGTATCCGTAGCGATCCCATGCATCTGGGTACTTTAAGTTTTGCATAAGTAGTGATGGCAAATCGATATCATAGTTTACAGCAATGTCAGAGATCAATATCGAATCTGATATCTGTTTGTTTTTAAAGCAAGAGATCCTTCGACAAAGACAGCATCTATCAATGACGATATTTGCCCTGTGCGTATCCCCGAGTGGCAAGCATCTAGTAGCTGGTAACAACTATGGCACCATAGCTGTGTTCAGGTAAAGATTTAGGCTAGGACTTAAGGGGAGCCAAATAACCTGTGAAACTTTCCTACCTGTAATGCAGAACTGTTCGGTTGTGAAATGTTTGTCACACAGTCAACTTCTGCTATAACAGAAAAATCCCAGTTGATGCGTGCATTTGCAGTTTTGTAGATGACGTGACCAGATTATACAAAATAAGTCATGGTCCTGTTTATCAGTTGAGCCATGAAGCGACAGCAAAACTATTGTAATGACCCTGTGTGTGTGTCTGTTTGTCTGCATCGTAATGTTCCATAGCAACCAGTGACGTGCGTCTCAACCATGTAAACATCTTGGTTGCTCTTGTTACAAATAGATTTTAATAATAATAATAATGTTACCGTAGTCGTACATAGAAACTTGTATGTTTACATCTTAGTTTCTCAAAGCAAAAAAAACCTCATACTACACTTTAGAACGAAATTTGGACTTTGATGTTTTAATACCATCTGCCTTCCTGGCATTCAGTTAAATAGTCGTCAAACAAATGATTAATTTAAAAAAGGACTCATAATAAAACCTTTCTTACAAGCTGATTTGTGGAAAAATAACCTATAAGCTCTTCTATCCTCAACACAATTTAATAGCGCGTAACACTTTTTGCATGCACTCATTGCAACTTCATGCAGACATGTCAATTATCTCCAAAAAATAATGAAAAAATTTGTTTTGGGCTTAGAATACCTTTGTACACTAGGCCATTGATTTATTTCGTTCTGATTTATTTTATGTGGTTTTGTAAACCCTCACAGTATTGCAGCTTCTCTTGGTTCCGATGCGAACACAGACACATGGAAACCCATCGCTTCTTTTAATGGTAGGTAAGCAATGAAGAAGAAAAGTGCAACATAATCTGAGTACGGTAATAGCTCAATAGCAGCAGTGGTGTTTTTTGGCACGAGTTGATGACTCAACTTTGACCCGGTCACCAATCTATACAACCCAGGACTTGAGTTTATCTCCCAGAATGACTAGCGACTCAGTTGAGCCCGTGCGACTTTTACGTTTGTGACCCGTCACCACGAAATGGGGACAAGGTCGCACAAAGCTATTTCTCAGTATGACAATTAAAAGTCAATATTGAATGGGGTAATCAATTCAAAAACTTCACATTATTTCAGATGTTAAACCTCTATTTTAGCATTTCCTAAATTATATAATCTATCTATCTATCTATATACACAAAGGGCAAACCGTTTAAATGTATGAATGCTCTGAACTCAGAAACCATAACATATAGACCCCCAACACCATATATATTCTGAATCACCATGAACTCAGAGTGGTTCTGAATATAAAAAAAAGGGGAAAAAACGGGACACGAATATGTTTTATAACCTGGGCGGCACCGGGTTACCCCCCGCTAGTCATTACAAATCAGAAAAGGTAGTTCTATGGAAATAAACATGCATTTTCCTGTATTGAGTTATGGGGATCAGTTTCCTTGAAGCCTGTTTTTTTACTTCATCGTGGACCTCATGTCTTTCAAACGCTCTGTTGTGTATACTGATGGTCGAACCCCCAAGTGCTACATACTTTTAGAAAGGTACTAAATTTAAAAATACCATTATCTGAACTTTCTCAATGTGCGACTTTATCCTGATTTTGTGGTGACAGGTCACATTTTGCTACGAGACTTGGCTGGACTTCACTTGCTGGAAAAATAATCTAATCTCATCGTATAAGTTCAAACATACAAGATTCTGTCATTCATCCTTGATAATAAATTTAATTAATGATTGTTTGATCTCTAACAGCATACGATGGCGCTGTTTATGCTCTGGTGTCTACTGAGAAATTTCTGATAAGGTTAGTAGAAGATTAATGAATGAAGCACATATTCTGTATGAAATAACATCGGGCTAAAAGTGAGTATCACATCATATGTACAATCCTAGCTACGGTTTGGTTCAAAACGCTTTCTGAGATAAGAAAAAAAGCAATGATTGGACTTATCGGTGATGCAAGACACCCTATTCAGTTTCCCGCCAGTTTTCCTCGCCTAATCCCTAATAAATATTTGCCTTAAATAAAACATTTTAATGCTTTTTTTTGCAGCGCTGGTTGTGGTGACATCAAGGCTTGGTCGTGGACTGATATACTTCAAAAGGTCAGATGACATTTTTGATGGTCCGATAAAAACAAAATTAGTCAGCTTTGGAGAAAGGTCTCAAGAAATACCCCAAAAATTTGTTTAGAAATAAGTAAGGATGTTGTAGATGATCCCTGTTCTATGGATCTGTTTGAAGTGGGATTTATTTAGATATTTATCCAATTAATGGGGTGGGAGATGGCTTGAGCGGTAGAGGGCTGGCCTCTTGGTCCCAAGGTCGTGAGTTCTAGTCCTTCACAGGGCCATCCTCAGTCTACCCAGCTGGAAATCGGTAGCTGGCCTCATTAAACAAAATAAGACGGCGGAAAAGAGGACTGCATGGCCACCGAGAGTGGGTGACCCACTCTAATATGCAGAGCCCCAGGAAAATATGTTACGCTACTGGCATATCCCGAGTGCCTGGAACAGGCAAGGAATCTAAGGAGGAGGAGGATTCAATCAATAATTGGTGTTACAATAATTCTTGCACAACTTCAAGTTTATTGTACAGTGATCATGAGTCAACGGTCAGGTTTTTGTTTTCATTTAATCTTCAGAAAGCTAAGGCAGCCTGGTCTATGGCTCTACCAACATCCAGCAACTTTGGTGCATTTGAGACAAATGCACTTAGTTTCAATAGCAAGGTAAACAAACAAACAAACCAAATAACTGATAGGCAGACAGGCTTGCAAACAGGCTTGCAGGGCAGGCGGGCAGGGCAGACAGACACAACCAATATAATATACTGGAGGTTAAAAGGTAAAGCTTGCAACATCCCACCCCTTCTTTTTGACCATTTCAATACTATTGGCGACTAAAGTCGACACAAGGATTAGGCATGGCTACTGGTCAATGTTGCTTGCATTGTACACAAATAGCTGGTTCCCACTAGCCTATTCTTGAAACAATTTGGTAATGAAAGGGTTAAGCCTTTAGCAAAGAACTGCAACAGTCTGGTTCAAAAAGCTCTTCAGCATTGACTGGGATACTCCATGTTTACGGGGTAGATTTTTATCATTATATTTCACGTTTTTATGCGTAAATTGACAGGATAATCTTTTGTTTTCGGGAGGCGGTGACTGCAACATTCATGTTTGGGACCTGGAGATCGGCAAAAAGAAGGTAAGAGTTCTATTTTGTTGATAAACTGGGAGCTATAGCGCAACATATGCTACAACTGTTTATTTGTGTTTATTTATGTTTTTAAGGAGAGTTTCAGCGGTCATCAGGATTATATTCATAGTATTTCGCTGTTCAATCAATCCCAGCAAGTTGCTTCTTCATCAGAAGACGGGACGGTCAGAATATGGGGTAAGACAGGACCGTGGGAACGTTGGGTAAAATGGGACAATGAGAATATGGGGAGAAAACAGGACAGCGGTAATATGTGTTAAGTTGGAACAGTTGCAACACGGGTAGAATGAGATTATTTGTTCTTTCTCCGTTCTTTGTAGATGCCAGATCGGCAGGTGAGGCAGCGAGCATCATTGAGCCGTACAAAAATGAGGTAAATAAAACAAATAACTTAAGAAATAGCTTAAATATTTAGAAAAAAACCCATGTAATTCTGGTTAATACCAGCGATGAGACTTGAAGATTTTAAACAGTTCACGCAAATAACCGCCCTCCCTCCTTTTCTTTGAAATTCAGGATTGTGCAAGACCCCAGCACGGCAAATGGATTGGGTGCGTTGCCGTGGATACGGGTGATGATTGGCTGGTGAGAGTCACAATCTACTTAATAGTCATATTCCGCTAAACATCAATCTGTTTTACCGAAGAAGACCGTTTATTAATGCAGAGCACACTGTTCAATCTACACTGTCATAAAACGTTTTCAATAGCATTAGTGAGTATAACCGACAAACAATATTAGGCATGGATACCAGTCGAGGCTGCTTGCGTTGCACACATTTAGCTGATTCCCACTAGCCTTATTCTTTAATTTGGAAAGGAAAGTGTTAAGAAGACACACAGCTTTCAGAAGCACCAATGGTTGCAAACAGGTTTACACGCTTGAATAGGTTCAGATCGCCAAATATATATACTCCCTGCCCTCATTTACCTACAGGTGTGTGGTGGAGGTCCATCTTTGTCCCTCTGGCATATGAGGTCGTTGACGCCCACCGTGACCTTCGGCGCACCAGACTGCTGCCCCCATGTGGTGACATTCCACGAAGATTCGGTAAGAGAAGAAAGAATCTGCTGTCTTTTCAAACAGATTTTCCTTCAGGGATAAGTTGCCGTCCAAACTTTTCACGGTTGGACGCCGAGTGCTACTTTCCGCACGCTATTGGTTTTTGATACCTTAGGGTAGAGAGTGCACCACGATCTGGCCATCAAGTACGATAGTAAGGGTAGCGGTAGTTCTTGTTCGTCAATGTGTTGATTTTGTTATGTACTTTTGTTTGTGTATATCATGAATAAAAAGTCTATTTTGGGTTTCGACTAATTCTGGTGGCGCTGTTCGTCGCCTAAACCTACGTCACCCCGGGAGAACAGAAACACGCGTGGCGTGTACCTGTACGATTTGGAAAATGTAATGCAAGCTGCCTTCCCGAGGTGACGCTTAACCCAAAAAGAGAGAAACTAACGTATATCATTTTTTAAACATCGTTTTATTGTTTAGACAGTTCTTATTTGCAGCTACCCTTTAACTGTAGTTTCTATCACATTGTCACCTTCAAACCTAGATCATATCAGGGGGTACCAGACCATTTGCTTACCACTGGAACATCAACGGCGATTGTAAGATAAAGGTTCCGTGTACGGCCACGACCGTTTTCAGCATTGTCGTCAACACAGAGAGTGACAGCAACAAGGTGGGCAGTAGACAGATTGCATATTTTACGTGAAATAGAAAACCTATTACATGTACGTGGAATAGAAAAACAATTATAAAAAAAAATTCAAAAATGCTCATTTGTGTTGATGCATTTATCTACTTTCTCGAACCACCAAGTACCAACTGCTTTTTTGCTTCTTGGTGTACTGCATGCCACCGTGACCTTCACCTTTCAAACTTTTCTCGATTGGAGCCTTAGAGTAGGGGTTCATCATGAATATGCTTCGAACTTTCAAAGTGCCACCTTGAGTCTTGACCTCTCAAGATTAAATCGCTTGTTGCAATCCGTATAGACAACACACCCACCAAATTTCGTCAAAATCCGTTATTAAACAAAGAAGCTCAAAATCTAACAAACAAATGAACAAACAAACACTACCGTCATAGATACACACAGGCATTTACTATGGAATATACATGTAGTTTAATCGAGTTTAAAATGGGAGTTTTGAATCAGTATTGTGAGCAGAAAAAGTCAGTGCGTTGTTCAGCAACCTGGGTTGTTTTTTCTCCTTATTAAGTTATTGCTACCTTGTTTGTTTTTTTCCCGCCCCAGGTATTGTGTTTATCTGGTAATAGTCCTATGGTGGATGTATGCACTAACTTTGGCTACAGGGCCTTCTCACTGGATTTTTGCTGATCAAGTCACCAGCCTTTGCATTTAGGTGCGGCATTGATGGAATATCGGATAATTATGGGATATGTTACTCTTGTCTAGCATCAGGTATTTAGGGAGGTTGGGAGAAGGTGGGGGATTTGGGTGGGGGGTTAGGGTAGGGGGAGCTTAGCTACCGCACATGAAGTTTTCTACTGTAATTATACATCTAAGAACTAAGAATAGCTTATATCAATATCTAATTATCCGATATTCAATAATACTACCTCAGCCTTTGCTTAAAGGGTGTCTGTACTTCTGGTTTTTGGTCATAGAATGAATCCCTACTCACTGTGAATTAAGATGTATATAATACAATTTACCAGTAGAAGTTTCAGCCTCATTAGTCGTCAGGTTTTCCAGAAAAACGTGAAATTACATGGCCATTTTTTTAGGAAATTTGTGTAAGTCCGTGTAGTTAAATTTTCGTCTCATGAGACGGAAATTTTGTGTGTGAAATTGTTTTACTCATTTTCCAAAAACTACAGCACCTCAGCAAGTAATATTTTAAGGAAAGCTTTCTACCATCATTATCCTCAAACCCTGTAAGTGTAATGTAAATCTGTGAGCTTTTGTATTTTGTATCTTACCAGAAGTACCCAAACCCTTTAAAACACCAACCTCAACTTTTAAGAATTTTCTTGAACTAGTACAAATTGCAAATGCAAAGCAGCCTAAGCAATCGTCATAAGTTATAGGCCAACCTTGGCTTATAACGTTGTGAACAAAAAACCAAATTAGTTAACCACTTAGTTATAGGCCAAGGCCCTAGCTGTCCTACCGGTACATCGCTTGAATGCTACTGCACTCACTTCTTTGTAATAAAATCCTGCAGGGAATCATCTGTCGTTTCCATGTTTGTTATTGTTATTTTATGATTTATACCATAATACTAGTACGGCTGGTGTTAGTGCTAATACAAAAACAACAAGGCAATCACTAGATTGCAGAACCTTGCCATGATAGCGCCCTCTTATTGACAAACGTTGATAACGTGCTAAGAACACTAAAGTACTATTGATTGACAGATTGACAGAAATATTTACATACACGAGCTATCGATTTTCCTGACCTTGACATTTGACCGATCTATGCCAAATTCGAGGAGGACCGAGCCACTGACACAACCTTTCTTGTGTAAAAATTTTAAATTAATTTACGAATTTCCTGAGAGTTTCGAGAATACGGCCCCTACTATGGGGCTAGCCTCGCTTGCTTCATTATACAAGGAGTCTGGAGTTAATTGCTGGCTTGATAACCCTCGATCTATGGATTTCATTCAATAAAGTACAAACAAAACCTCACATTTTCCGTGTCATTCTTCGCAAGATGCACAACAAGTTTACAGTTTTAGATCACATTATTCTATCTTTTCAAAGCACACATGTAGCTGGTCGAGTTATATCACATAACAGCAATTACTTATGACAATTTGATTAAAATATATTTTTTTGCTAGTGAATGCATAATTGTTTCTCAGTCTCAATAACTGTATAATTCTTGCAATTAACGTGAAATTTTTTAAAGATAGTTTGGTTACTAGTTCACCCATAGACGCGTGTACATTTTCGGGTGGTACATTATCTGATTAACCTCGCCAGAGGTGAGGTTATTAACCTCGCCAGCGTTTGGGTGCGTCTGTTTGCTTGTTTGTATGTTTGTATGCTCGCATATCTCAAAAACCGTCCGCAGGATTAATTTCAAATTTTTACACAAGGAAGGTTGTGTCTGTGGCTCGGTCCTCCTCGAGTTTGGTCCAGATCGGTCA
>JAVCKS010026493.1:0-14466 GCA_032273685.1 Pteraster tesselatus | reverse complement strand
GTGACGGGCCCACGGTGGTGGCGCCGCCTGGTCCGGTCTCGGGGGCGATCTCTTTTTGCTGGGGAGCTTGTTTCATGGGCGGATCCGGGCTCGCTGTAGTAAACCGAACAGTATCGTAAATAAATCTGCAGAGATATTGCAATATATTGTCGTCTGCACGAATGGTAATTCAAAGTTTAGTGAATTCTCCATCTATTGGACATTGCTTAAGTCAACCAGACGACATCATTTTTTAAATAACACAAAGATTCAAATTAAGGGCATAAAAAGACGTTTCACCTTGCGCTAGAGAGCTAAAAAACAATGTTAATTGTTTGCCTTATTTGTCATATTTCTCCAAAAATATGTATATTACACAAAATATTAACGTAACCATCAATAGCCTCGTAGAAAAAGAACCGCGTTCACGGCTATACTTTAAATTTATCCAATTCGAAAAGAACCATGTATTACAATAAGTATCGTAAATCCAATTATCCAGGTGATCAGTCATCTAAAGAACTAGCGTGCGAAGCCCAAAATAGGTGACAACACGATAGTTGCACTTTAAATACTTCCATGTTTTGAATTTGTTTTGTTTACCTCACCCCTTGCTGTGAACCGGTATCAAATCTTCAATCGATAAAACAGCCAATGTCCACTTCCGAGTTTTACTCTGTCCACAAGGCCAACATCGTACCTCTTCACGATCATGTTAAGCAGGATATAGTTGTCTCCCAACGGATTAGCCCAAAATGTCGAGGTTTACCGAAGTTTCAAGAGTCACTAACGGTAAAGTACCACTCACCGTCATCGTCACGCTCTCTCGGCTCGTCTCTCCGTCGTCAAACACACACACACAGATTGAACTCTGCTCCTCGTTTGAGATTTGTAATTTTTTTAACCGTTCGTAATCTGAGGACGTTGTGTTCCCCTTGTGCGTCCATCGACGTACCCGAGCGACAGCCAAGAGTGTTCAATAACACCGCTTACTTATCTTATTTGCTTACATCATGTTTTTTTTTTGGGGGGGGGGGTGGGGGGGGGGTCTGTTCGGGATTTGACAGTTGTTATTAGAATATACTGTGGGTCCTTCTCTACGTAAGTACGAAGGATTAGTTTCTGTAATCATTTGCTAAAGGTATACATACTGTGTACTGTGATTGTATACTTTGTAATAATTACAAACAATAAGCGGAATTGATCGGTTGAATCAGATAGTGCTGTAGCGAACACCAATACCGGAGCTTTATTCTTTTCGTAAGTATAGGTATCCGTTTTATTGAGCGTTTTTGAAAATTGAATTTAGACCTCAGCGATTAGGGTGCCGTCTTGTGGGACATTCTACCCATGCACGTCCAAGAAGAACAAAGAAATACCCCACAGTATGGCCGCTGTATCATAATAGTCCTTAATCGAGCTGTACACAAGACAACCTCTTAAAGATATTCATAAATCTATACCCTTGTGTCGCAAGACGTGCAGGTTTCACATAAACGAGTGGGTTGTTCATTCGAGTCATCGTGTACAATGTGTAATATCACATCGCAGTTCGCATTTGCGTGAAGTAATATTTGGCATGATCGATTGTACAGAAGGATCGTACAAATACGATAAGTAACGTACATCTGGCAACGAGTTGACCGTGATGTATTTTGCCATTGCGATATTTATTTATTGTGTGTAGATGCATAACGCGGCTTACGTCAGCGCTAGATAAACAAGTATAAGTGAGGAGAGAGAAAGGAACCCTTAGACAATTTGGCCACCACCAAGCTTACTTATCGAATAATTTCGGTAAATGCATCAGCCGATTCCACTTCGACACACCGGCGAATTCATTCAACATTATGTTAAACAGTATATGGGCGCCGTCCGACGTCATCCGATGTGCAGAGTTGGTTGGTTCGACTGGAGATTTTCACTGAGACTTTATTTCAATGAAAGAGACGATGTACGAGGCCCATGTCGTGGAATAACTTCACTTTAGATTTTTATCACTTTAGCAATTTCTTTTATGATTCATCATGATGCAGGCCCCAACGGCGAAGATAAATGAGCTAATGGGTTCATTGGTGGCGGTAACTAATCCCAAGACAAACGAGAGATGGCGGTTTTTGCCGCTTATGCAAACTTGGAGCTCGGAGCAGGAATCCACGCATCATAACCTGATGAGGGCGCCATATTTAACCAAGCGAATTAACCTCCTTTTATAGTGCACAATGACACAAGTTTCATATATCTATTATTTGGCTTCTCTTAAATTGGTTCTTAATTTAGTTTTTGAAGCTTCTTGGTTCTGGGTTGGTCGATATATTACTGATATATACTACGCGATGAGCGGCGTATGGCGATCCTATTGGACTATTCACGGACGGGGAGTGTAGGGGGAGAGACGCCGCGTACACGCGCTTCGGTTCCGGCTGACCTGCTGTGGGTCTTTGTTGCTGTGTGGGGTTGCCGGCGTGATCACGTCGACGGGCCGTGTTCGTTACGTTGTTCGGGTGAAGTTCCAATTTAAAATACCAAAACTTGTCTATATACAAGCGCATGTATTGCAGTAAAAATGTTTACGCACAGTCCTATTCATTGATTGGACAAACGAAGCATCTATCGATTATACTTTCACCTTGATGGTTGTTGACGTACAGGCCAAAAGTAAACATTGTTGTTTACGTTTGAAGAGGATATTTTTACGAAGATGATATGTTTACGCAGCTTTTGTCCATTGGCATGCCGCCTGCTCTGAGAACAAACCCCAGCAGACAAAATACAAGTCGAGAGGGCGGCAAGCTTCTAAGGATACAAACAGATGAGAAGTTATATTTCTGATCGTGTGACCTTAACCCTATCACCTTATTTGCTTGGGTTTACAAGGGTGACTTGCCCGTCACTAAACCTTCATAAAAAACGGTTTGCAACGATGCTGTTCGTATTCTGACTCTAGATGAAAACTTTCTCGTGTCCAGAGCCCACGTACTTTCTAGCACGTAACGAAATGTAGGAGCGAAGTACATGTATCTGGGTACAATCATTAAGATTCTCGGTCGGCGGATGTCATCGCGATAACCTACCGCCGTTTTCAGGGCCAAGTGCAGGAAGATTTTTGTTTCCTTCTGGGGAATGAAGGACGCAACAAGGTATACATAAATACTACAGCAGTACAGGGTCGGTTTAGCCAATTCATCGGTGATAGAAGATGGCTAAACAATCGTATGTGTAATAGCCATCATTGGCTGTATCATAATTTAACAACCTTGATCTCAAATGAATACCTAGAGAGATGGCGGCCGTCTTCCTGAAGGTCAAATTATATTACAACATTATTTTGTTGTCCACTATTTTTCCTGTGATCGTTGAGGCCCGTCGGGCGTCGAGGGGAACAACATCAAGCGACGTATACAATTTATTATTATCCTATATTTCGCCTTTAGAATTTACGCACAAAGCCCTTCTGTTATACACCGAGAAGTTCAGGATTTTTAATCCGGAATTATTATTATATTGAAATGAAACTCTCAATGGCACTACAAAGCCGACACGGCTTCCGACATCACCAACTTCACTCCGACCAGGCCAGCATTTATCGCCTGGATGGGCCTTTCTGCCCCCTAGGTCGACGGGCTAAAAGCATTCCCCAAACCGGGGAATGTCCCCTGTTATTGACATGTTAAGCCGACTAGAAAAAAACAATTATTTCATAAATCCTTAAGTCGGTACATCGGTCTGTGTATTGTGTACAACATAGCACAAGGTTAACCCGAACAAAGCGAGTATTATAACGCAGACCTAACGAGTCAATTCGGGTATGACAATTTTGAGTGGTCTTAAATTTGTAATCCCTTCTACCTCTATAGAAGGTATTCTATCCGTCTATGCGCAAATTCATTGGCTTATACTTTCCCCTTTGTTTGTTTCATAACTAGGCCTATATTGAATAATAAACAAAATAGCCGCACTAGTCCATGTAAAAGTAAAAACAGTAAAAAGTGAAAATGTAACAAACAGCACTTAGTATAAAATGTATTTAATAATGAGCTTTCGGGAACATGTACCGGGTATCTCCCTTCCTCAGATGAGTGTGAAGTGGAGTGTAGTACACGTTGGTTTTGTATGTGTTCCAAAGCCTATCTAATAAACAAAGTTGGCAAGGTGAGGGAGAACAATGTAAATAAACAGGAAAAGGTGAGGGGCCTATTATTGACTTTGGTGAAACCGTGATGAAAGCTTTCCATATATTTTCGCTATGTGGGCCACCTAAGGCATTTTGTGGAAACTTACTCGAGCTTTGACTCACCCGCGTACATTCTAGCGCCACACACAGGTAAATTAATTTGTCAGGTGGGCCAGAAAAATATATGAAACTTGAAAATGAGTTTAGGGAACTCGATACCCCAGTCATGGACGTGTGTGTGTGCGAACCTAGCTCCATCGCCATGCGCAAGCTAAGACTGCCTAACGTATACGTGGGTTGCATAGCAGCGGCATATTCCTCCCCCGAGCCAATGCACTTGCGCAGGAAAATTAGTCCTGCCAAATCGCATCAGTTTAAATTTTCTTGAAGCCAGTGTTCTTGTGCCGTGTACAGGCGTTATCCTATCCATTAACAGTTCTAAATGGCCTGTATCATCGCTCGTGTTACATGACTGGGCGACAGCGTTACTCGCCCATTTTCATTAGTTGGTGGTCATCTATCAGTGGGAGCAGCATATGACTTTATTACATTAAATTTTTCGCACGCGGTTTTACCAGGGAAGAGAGGCAATTTATCTCTACTTGTGCTACTCGGAGCTCTTCGGTAACAAACTACTAAAAACAAATAGCCATGATACTTCAAATAAGGCGCCATGTACATGGGTGCTGACCGACACCCAAAATAACGTTTGTAAAACTATACTAAAGATCGGCTGGAACAATACTCTACCGTACCCCGCTCCAATTCAAGGACTAACTTACTCCAGTCCCGCACCCGAAGGTAGAGAGCCCGCCCGATGCTCTAACGGCTCGGCGGGTAGATGCCGCCAGCAGTCGCCGTGGAAGAATGAAGGCGACTCACCCATCGATTATTGGCTGGACTCAGTAACCCACGATCATGCAAGAAAGATGTTTATAACTCGTGAGGCGAACACAATTATTCGCTGCCAAACGAGGCGATGGAGAGATGCATAATCCTAACTGGGAGCCGACGAATCTGTCACCGCGATCGGTGCAGGATGAATTACAACCAGAAGCAGGGACAAGCATGGGGGTAGAACCAGTAACACACCCTAAGAAATAAATGTTATACTCTGTGACCCAGGTTAGTCAGCCCGGTCCATAGCCACCAACCTAAGTTGTATCAACGTCAGCAAATAGCAAAAATGGTAAAACCTTTGACCCTATTCCCCGGGGACGGCAGGCGTTCAATCTTTCACGATGGCCATCGTACTGTGGCGCCGTAAGGCCGAAATTCGCCACAACTAGTTCAACATGACAGTAAATCTTTGCGGTAAGAGTTAACGCACAACTACTACGATTGTGTCGCGTAATATATAACATAATTACAGTGCGGACATATCTCGAACTTCCAGCTACAATGGACTGCTGCGATTTGTTTGTTCGACGACGGAACGAGTAATGATCAGCGAAGACATCTACCAGCAACATTTCAACGTTTTCTCAAAGCATAGTCCGGCCCATACTTTATTGTATACTTCGCGTTTAATAAGATGACACTTTCTACTCGACCCACTAACAATCACGATCTGCGGACAACAACAATCGACCGCCATAATCAATCAAGAACCGCTATCGCTAGGAGCGTCTTTAAATAACCCTCCATTACGAAAACAGTGCTCAAACAAGACAATTACAGATTGCAGAACCTTGCCATGATAACGCCCTCCATTGACAAAAATATTGACATAAACGAGCTTTCTGACCTTGACCTTTGACCGATCGGACATGCGAGATATGCGAGCAGACAACAAACAGACAGACAGACAGACCGACAAACGCACCCAAACGAAATAACCTCACCTCTGGCGAGGTTAATAACCTCACCTCTGGCGAGGTTAACAAGCCCGCGTACAAGTACGCTGTCTTCGTGATACGCCGTAGCTACAAAAGAGAGCCAGGGACGGGCGCGAATGCTTCAGGCGACTGCTTGAAAACAAGTCGATATAGATAATCGTTGTTTTAATTTCGTTAGCGTCTTATTCATCCCAATGTCATTTTGGTTACAATAATAGAAATATCTTGATTTTTGGAAATGACCCGCGGGTAATTTGAAAGCGCGCCCTCTTGCAATTGTTGGTGAGACAAAACAACAGTGGCGGGCGACTCCGCCCTCTGTTGCCAATGTGGGGACATAATAACAGTAATACTGTGGATACGTTGCTTTCTTTTTAATCACATTGCTGCCGTTTGGAACAGGTCTATTCACAATAAGCCCGTTCACAATTACAAGTGCGCATGTGCCAAGTGGTTGCTAACCATTCACTGGAGAGATCAACAAGCAGCGTTTCATGTACAAAGTAAACGAAGGGTACCAACAACATTTTTTATTAAATTTTATTTTTAAGTGCATCGTACACTTTGAAAATGTTTATTCCTACGAGATTACAGTTTGTGTTCATATATTATTTCACCAGTCAACCACTTTCTTGCAAACGTTGTGAAACTCTTTAATAATAATTTGGGTACCGGTTAACCCATAGACGCGTGTACATCTCACATCTCGCCTTCTCAACTCCGTTGAGAGTTAACATTAAATTGAGTTTGTTTAAAACTTTTCATTTTTATAAACTGAAAACCAACACGTTTTTAAATAGGCTGTTGAAAATGTCTGGGCCATCTACATTTCCTGGTTTTAAAATCTGGCCCAGTTGAGTTTGTAATTGAAGAGACGGTTTAAAACTTCGTAAACATAGTTCTCTGTAATAGTTGCAATAGAGGGCGCTGTTGTAGGTCCGCGCTCAGAGCTGAGCCGTACGGCTCTGTCCGCGCTGTTAAAGGTACCTACATGTAGGTAGGTATCATGTGGTTTTTAAAGCGAGCCCTCTCGTGACTCTCGATGTGTATTTTTTACAAACCATAGGAAATCATCGGTATCCCAGCCTTACTGTTTATCGCCGGAACTGCTGGTACTGTTCGAGTTTGGATACGGTGATCCCAAGTAATCCCACTTATCATGAGATATTTCGATATCGCAAGTGATCGTTTCTTCCTTTGAAGCTCCCGCCAAACGATCCCCGCTCGCCGATTGGTCAAGGTGTGGCGTGACATCCGACTCTTGGAGGGTGTCCAGCCACTTACGGCACCGCTGGGCGTTCTCCAGCAGGTAGACCGTATCATCGTGGTAGGTCTTCCGAAGGTTGAACTCGCTCGGTTTGGTCTGCGATAGCGGCAGTACGACGTCGGCTCTCGGGATCTCTGCGGAGTCGATGACGCGACTACGCGTTCGTTTGATGTTGGAACGGATCATAGCGCCGCCACCGCCGCCGCCAGCAGCACGACGATCAGGCGTATCGGCGCCGGACGACCGCGTGGTGGCGCTATCACAACGGCATACACTTGAGGTGGCAGTCGCGGCTTGCGTGTAAACCGGCGACTCGGGCGTGAGCGTCGGCTGTTGTATGTGTGGAACGGTTGGTGGCGCTACTCCTGCGAACGCCAGCGGTTCGATCCGAGATAAATCCTGCCAGGACGGCGGTTTGGGTCGCTGACTTCGCAGGGACGGGTCCTTCCGACTGTTTCTCGACTTCCTATGTCTGATTTGCGCGTCGGGGACCTTCAACCGATCACATCCCTGTCTAGAGCCGTGGTGACGGTGGTGCTGGTGGTGTTGGTGGTGCTGGTGGGTTGTCTTACTCGTAGCTGCAGTAGGCTCTTGTGAATCATCAGGAGAAACAGTAAGCATAGTTCCTGAACACGGTGTTATAGTCAGACCGTCCAACTCACACAAATCGCATAACCGCGGGCACGAGTGAGCTTTGGTAACCGGAGCTAGCTCCGTTACCTCGGCAACCGGGCGCAGTGGCTGCCTGGTGCATACACAGGGGGGATAACTCATTCGCTGCTTCCTGACGTCAACGTCGGCAGTTGGTACGTCATCCCCTGCGCTCCTTGTTGCCATGACAGTGTCTCGTTCTGTAGTTACAACAGGGACGCAGTCTTAGCGATCTTGTGGGCGAGTCTAACATCATACCAATCCGTGAAAGTTGTTCACGATACAAAAGTCTTCTCGCGTTGTCCTATATGAAAGACCGTCTTCAAACCTAACCTCGACAGCTTTCGCTTCCGGGTCAACAACTGTGCCGAGACAGCACACACTCGGCCGCGGCGGTCAGCGCTCGGGAGTGCACGGTCTAACGTTACAAAATATATACCACGGACGCGCACTCCGTCGAACTCCTTAGGGAATAAGAAAAAGATACGAAGAAGAGGGTGATTAAACAGGAAACTCTAAACAGAAACTGTTACTATTGCGCCCGAGTAGACACTACATTAATTGGTAGTATACGGTCAAGATGTAACACAATGTCTGCCACATTTTTTGGCCCAATGTTTGTGACTTAACTGGGAATCGAAAGCGTCACCCAAACTATTGCCACGCTACTACAATTATATTACTATTAGAAACCGATTTGTGACGATCGCCCAAGCAATACCGGGCAACAAGTCAGTGTTCGGTAAAGGCTATCATGGTACTCCGTTTTCGTAGGGTGCCCTCTCGTGACTCTCGATGAAGAAGAAAAAATTATAAACCCCGGGAAAATATATGCCTATTCCGTCTCCAAATTTTGTGGAAACTTACTCGAGCTTTGATTCACTCGCGTACATTCTAGCGCGCAGCAGGAAGTGAAAATAATCGAGTACAGATGTCAAGATTATCGAGAATCGTATCCGATAACACTATACCTCGACGAGACCCTATAACAAGTCAAAAATGTATTTAATTTATTATTTAACTAGAAACGAACCACGTGCACTAACTAGCAGCAACTTCCAGCGACAGCACTGGTGCATAACAAACACCGTGCACTACAAGCACCACCGACACCCGAGTTCAATGTCAAACATTATCTGTTTCCTCTGACAACAGCTAGACGCTACTGTAGATTTATTTCAAGATGGTCATTGTACTGGCGCCACAGAGGGCAAAACTCGCCACAACTAGTTCAAAATGATCATGAATCTTTGGCAAAGTTAAACCCTGTATTGTGGTAGTACGGCCAAGCTGTAGCACAATGCCTACCGATGTTTTTGCTGACAATAACAAACGCCTGTGGATTGATTTCTTCCCATTGATGACCTCTCAACGACCGGTTTTTAATACGTTTCCAACATTCCTTAATAATCGTACACATATTGAATGACGGGCCACGGTCACGTACAAATACAAACACACGTCGACGGCGAGTATAGCGCTCTCTACGCCAAGTTATTTTGATTTTGCCAACCAGTCGAGCATCCAATGTCTGAGCATTGCTAATACGCTGTGGTTGGCAAATTGAAAGGAATTTGAAAGTGTTTACAAACACTGGAAAGCGCTGGAACTGAATGTTAAGCTAAAATACTGCCCAATCCGCGTGGTCTAAGGATCGTGTAGAACATACAGCTCTGTGCCAATGGCGCAAGGGTACACACTTTGAATACGGAATTTCTGTTATTTTGAGTGTGCCTTTGTAACCGTCTGGCGCTCAAGTTCCTATACAAGCACATCCCTATACCGTGGATACAATGTCATGTTCTCGTCATGTTAAAGTTACAGCATTTGTTTGTTTACACTATTGATATAGACCAGTAACGATTAGCAAGCCATTCATAACAGTCGCTTACTCCGTGTAAACCGTTTAGGATTGGCCGATAGTCAGCTCAGCTGGTGAACTACAGCACGTAATTATTGCTTAGTACATTACTCAGCTGATATACTACAACACGTACATTGCTTAGTACATTACTCAGCGATATACAGTACGAATCGCACCATGATCACACAAACCTATAGGGCGAATAATACAATGTTGGAGAGTCCGAAAGCACAGAGTCACTGAATGTCTTCCAGTGTATACATTCCAAGACCGCATTAACTCCGGATGACCCCGAGGCCTCAAAGGGTTGACAGTTGTAGATGTTGTTTAGATCCGGTGTAAGAATAGGACCCTAGCAACGCTGCTATACTATAGATGGTACAGCGGGAATTCCACACACATAAAAATCACATCGCCCTACTGTATGGTATACGTATGCATCTATTCCTAGAAGTAAACACGTACCTTTAATATCGTACGCCCCTCGCGCGATGCGGACAAGAAGTTGCTAGTCAGATAATTCCATTCGTCACTGAAAGGGAAATGGAATCTGTGTTCCGGTGGCGAACCCTTTAAGTTCCTCTTTGCGGTTATCTTGTTCTCATCGCCACGCTGAGGAAACCACACGGAGATCGAGTTCATGCCAAGGTCAGAACGTGACCCTGTCGTCATACCCTGACCCTGTCACCGTATCCCCCCCCCCCCCCCCCACCTCTCCCCGTCGCCGAAGCCAGTCTGCCGTCATCCCCCGGCTCCGAACTAGTGCACGATGCGACGGGGGGAATCGAAGGGATTTTGCTGACCCGCCCCTACGGTTCCCTGCGCAATTATAAAACAGTACTTCTGTTGAAGGGTGTAGAACTGTTATACTGTACAACGCGAGGCAGGTGTGCATTAGTGATGGGATTTCCGTGCATTACGTTCAGCAAATTAATAATGAACGACATACGTCACTTTCAATAATACGGATTAATATTATGCGAGATACGCCGAATATATAAATGTACGGCCGCCACCGAGTTCGATTAAGCGTAAACATGTACATGTACACGTATGAGAATATTAATGTGAATGGCTGAAAATAATTATGCCCGATTACTTCGTTTAGTTTGACGGACCGATCTGAAGGAACTAACTGTTTTTTTCTACGCTCACAGCGGCGCGAATCAAGGCGATTCCAATGATGACGATGGTTATACATGTACCGCTGCATACCCGTATACTCACCCGTACAAGCGGCGAACTTGACCATCATCTACCGACAATAAACGTCAAGTAGATAGTAGGCCGCGTTCACGTGGTCCTTAAACATTCCGAAACGGAATTCACGTGTTAACGCTGCGCTACCTAAACCAAGCACGTAGACCTATTGTTATCTAAATATAGCTCGGGGCATAGGGATGAGGGGGGAGCCACAGTCGTAGCATGTGAAGAATTTGCCTGAAGCTTTTTAAAGACAATGTTTTTAACAACATTCAGGCTGTCCATAACAAACCTATATATACAGTATTATAACACAAATACAGATTCTTACACACAGACATTTAGTACGCACCACGGACTATTTTGTATTACTGATACATTATTTCAAAATATCAATCCACCTTCGTCGAAATGTCAACTTTTGTTGTACACGATATTGTACCTGGTTGACGACGACACTGGGTCAAAGATCAACCAGAGACGCGTACGTCATTATTCAGCCGTAGATAAATCGCAAGTTTGCATGCAGCCCGTGTGGTTTATATCCGTAGCCATTCAAACCGATGTTTTATTGGCATTCCGTTATTCCAGCACCGACAAAAAAACCCAGCTAGGAAACATCGATAAATGTTGTTTTTCTTGTCATACCGATTCAGTAGCGTCGATAGACCTATAATACGCCAGCACGCGTTACACCGGGTACGGTCACGTACAATGCATCGGCGCTGATGGCGTATATCGGCGCTTGCAAAAAATACTGGACTATTTTATTTATGCGTACAAATGTAGCATTTAAAATGTTACCATCTTGGTGATGTTTCCCCGTACATTATATCTGGGGTGAGGTATGCCCTTCGACTAACTACCCGTACTACTAGTAGGATTCCTGGCCGGAAACGGCTACAAATGGGGGGGAAGTGAACTTCTGATTTTAGGGGGTAATTTATCCTGGCTGTTCTCGGTCTTCATACCAAGCAAGCAGATGGGCCAGGAAAGGGGAATCGATCTGATTCAAAAATCTTTCGTCGTAAATAAATAAACGCACGTGCTTCTTACCTGATGAGTAGAATGAATCGATAGCCAAACTACGTGAAGGCGAAGAGTCTTTGGTGGAATGCGCAGTCATACGCCTCGATTGGACGACTACACAGTCTGGGAACAATAGTGCTTTTGGTATGTAGAAGGGTTAACCCTCGTTCAACGGCCACGCATCGCTTACACATCCGTTAGTCTCCATAACAGGACCGTCGCAGTTTCTGTTATGTACCGGAATTCACAGTCTGCTTAAAATGGCCGCAAGTGGCCACAAATTTCGTTTAGTGTCGAGCTGCCGATGCCAGCAGTAGTTGACTACGGTAAAGTCACCGCCGAGCATGCAGCCCAGCTGCTGTGGGGAACGGGGCACCCAGCTAGACTTATGGAGGATCACGACTCTCCTTCGAAGCTCTTCCACGACTTGTAACATAAACCATTGTTCCCGTTGAATCGCGTTTCACAATAGCATTTATTGTTCACTCCTTTTCCCGTCGCGTGAGATTTATCACAATGGAGGTCTGTAATTCTAACCCCGACGTGAGATCTAAATATGAAAAGGGGGGCGCATTAGCACGGTCCTCGTCAAGCGTGTTTGGGGACAGTTTTTGCTGAAGGCAATCGCAGTCTACACGCGGTTGGTTGGCTCGCCCGGCTCACCCCGTCAACTGCCCGATTAGGGACCATTAACTAAATTGGATCCCCCCCCTCCATCGGTAACCAGAGGAGGTTCTACGCTTTGCTAATCCTTTTAGATTTAGAAGGGGGAAATATAGGTGGGTTTTTTTACGTAGAGGTCTAGCGGCGAATCTGATATGTTTTTTTCGAAAGCGTAACACTCGGTGCAAACACTGGTGTGTCAAACAACTCCATGCGGCCGACTGGATATGGTGGACAAGGCGCTGATTGGATCATCACTATTGACGTCAGCACGAGCAGTTTAAATATTATGGAAAACCAAAATTGTATAGAAATGGTTTCGTTTATTAGAAAGATTACAGTGATAAATACCCAAAATATTTCAATGTCTATCCAAAACAGAAACAAATGCGTACGTACTCGGTTTTACATCCTATCCACACATTCGAAGACACACAAGCAAGAATCTATTTTGACATCATTCATTTTATTCAGGCCAACAGTATCACATCATTTTGTATAAATACACACCGCAGATTATAGGTCACATATAACTGTATAGATCATGACGATAGCGGGCCTGCTCTCGATCGAGGAATATATCATTACCGCGACCAAAAATTAATATCATCACTATTGGTGCACACCGATGCATTCTATGGATAGGGCATTCTGAACATTTCAGTTCCTTCTTTTAAAGGGAACCCGGAGTCAACGGCGATTCACATCAAACAGGTGATGCGCGTCGATTTAAGGTTCAGCTTTGTATAATATATCAATAAAAAGACTTCACTCACTGGAGCAGCCTGTCGCGCCAAACTTGTAAAGTACCTTCACAAACGTCCTACCAGGTTGGGGGGGGGGGGCGCTATTTCAGAGTGATCGGACCTGAACATGGCATTGGTTATCTAATAATAGTAACAATACAGCTGTTTGCTGTAAGGGCCCGTCGGTTACCCCGAATTAGACTTCAGAAATTATTGTCATTATGTATAACGGTGGGCATTCTTTCGCCACTTCACTAAAGTCAGCATTGAAGCTGTACACCGTGTTTGGAACCCAGACGTAACACTCTAACCCTAACGAACATACTTCTGTAGCTGTGATGTAATGTTTTCCCGTGTCATTCCCCAAAGTACCATTTCTTTGTTTAACGGTTTCGCACGAGAAGACAAATGAATGGATACAACCCAAACATAAAAATGTTACTCTCAAGATAAAGAGGTCTGTTGCACCCTTTAACCCTAACCGGCGAAATAGTCACTTCCTTATTAAATATCGTTAAAATAAAATAGGATCGAATACAAAATACAAATGTTAAAACTTTTTTATTCACTGCATTTAAAAATAGGGAGGCAAATTTTATATCGGTATAATATTAAATCACAAATCTTAAGAAAAGAGGTTAATGAACTACTAAAGTTTCGCACTAGGGAAGATCTTTATTTGATAAAGAAACTCGCCTCCGGGAAAAAAATTTGGAAATTTCGCAAAGATACCAGCTGCAATGACGTTATTAAAAATTGCACCCATTTAATGATGTCCGATTTCACCTTGGTAAATGATTTTAAATGTTGAATTGATGAGTAAGTGGTTTACACTTGTTATCACCGTAGCTTTAAAACAATACACAACATAAAAGAAATCCATTCACGGAGATTTAAAAAGAATATTATTTTTCCAAGGTATAAAAACCCTTACAACCCATGAATACATTCTGATGGGTGGTATATATCATTTCCTTTTAAAGAGGGAGTAAAACGAAAATCAACATTATGACTTTTCAGACAGTCTTGATAGCCTATGCATCCCCAATAAC
>JAVCKS010026482.1:0-12982 GCA_032273685.1 Pteraster tesselatus | reverse complement strand
GTGATCAAACAAAGCTCTAGGAGAAAATCTCAATGTTTCAACTAACCCCGCGTTCCAACTAACCCCCATCTCCCCTATGCACTGAGGAAACGACATGTTTCGTAACCTAGGCTTGAAATGCTCTATATAAATAGGAGCCCAAATGGGGCCGAACCCAAACGTCGCCCGCCTATAGGCTATAGGCCTACAAGAGATCATTATTTTATTTTATTTTTATTATATTTATAATATAGGCCTTTCTTGCTAGCTGTTGTATTTTAAAAATTAAAATGACGAAGCATCAGATATTAATGGCCAGGGTATAAACACAATCTGCTATTTTCGACAATGGAAAATATAATACAATCCACTGTCTACTAAACTACTGCACATGCCAATAACGCCTTGTGCTCCCGCGCCTATTTAATTTAAAACGATAAGTACGGTACGTAAATCGAATATTTTGGGAGAATATAAATGATGAGGCTATCTTACCTCCACAATATCATACGGGATGTCCATTCTTGACAGTCAAAGCCTCTACCGGAGATCGAGCTAACTGGTGCAGCCGACGCAGTCGGGACTAAGAGAATGGGACGTAGGTAACGCACTCTGCGGCTATGCCCTATCCGTTGGAATTCGTCGAATGTCAAACGGATCATTTGAACGTGACCATGCGTGCCCACACGACAGCACTGACTTTACGGCCCGTCGACGCACAATAAAAACAAACGCCCGAGCGTGCTAGTGACGCAACTCGAAAAACGTACCACCATAAAATATACCAGGGCCGTACTGCCTTATAAATAACGATGCGGCAAATGTTGAGTTTCTTGACGCTTGCGAAAGCTCTGAAAGAATAAGCACTAACAAGAATAATTAAATTATACATACACCAACTGTACCCTTTCGGAAGGAACCCCAACACCATTTAATTTACCAAGAAAACTCGCCAAGTAATTTGGCAAGACAAGCTGATCCGCCCCAGTTTCCATTCAATAAAAGGAACAGTCTTACCAGCTATTTGTTTTAACAGATCCACTCCAACATGCCAACAAACTACACATTTCTCTCCCGATCCCATTGTTTCAAATAACAAAGTCAACATGGAAGCACAAATATCGCCAGCGAGGCACAAGAGCACCCGCTGGCGTGGTGCTAGAATCACGAATGGCTTGGTGTTTCTTCTGTCGCCCTCATTGTCTTGAGCGGTACAAATATTTGCTCTATCGATATGAATGGTCGTTTGCTTAATATTGTTTCAAATGAGGAAGAATGAGAGCGATAATTACAATCCACTTTTCCATGATCGCGTTCAAAATGGCGGACTGTTTTGGCATCCTACTTAATTGCAATAATGCTTACAAGGAAATAAACATTATTATAGTCCATGGCATGGCATTTTTGTTTAGTTTTTAAGAACACTTTCAACACAAAACTCACTTAAAAAAACTATTTACCTTGGGTGATCTACATCGTATGAGCCAGGAGATACAGATACATGTACATGTAAAAGTGCATTACTAAATAGCCTTTTGAAACAGTTTGTCCGGAGGTTTGCGTCTACGTGTTGGGTAGCAGTCAGGGAAAAATTACACGGGGGCGGCGGGCGAATTCGCCCTGGAAATACCAAAAAGAGCCCCCGAAATAGGCCAAAAATGCGATCACGGGGATGACTTAAATAAAGGAAATGGTCAAATATTGCCCCCGTAACAATTGCTGCACGACCACGAGCGTCGAGCAGCCGCTCTTTCCTCTACTGCTACGGCGGCCGGCATGCAGAGCGCACGGAGATCAAGAGTGCGCCAGCGCGGCAAGCACAGACTGTGTCACTCCACTGCACTGGCTTGCTACATGTACCATCGTAGCGGTGGCTGCATGTATGATACTCAAAATATATAAAATTGCCGATGACCACGATGGTAGCCAGTGCAGTGCAGTGCAGTGCAGTGACACAGTCTGTGCTTGCTCGCGCACTCTTGATCTCCGCGCGCTGCCAAATTACCTTAAGGGCTTTTACTTCACCGACAGGGATGCCCAGATCCTCATTGAGCACTTCAATGACACACTGGTTGCCCATGGATGTGATCCTGACCAGGCTATTGTAAGTCAGAGTGGGTGAGACTGAACAGGCCTTGCACTAACTGTTTTCCCTGACTAGCCCTCTGGGCTAGCCAACTGTACGTTTGACTAGCCCCCATAAATTTTGACTACCCTGACTGCGAAAGTATTTGATTTTCATGGAAAACGACAGGAAAACATGCTGCAGCACTTCAATTTTTGACTAGCCCGCCGAACTACCTAAGAGGTACGTTTGACTAGCCCGCAGCACTTTTGACTAGTGTTTGCAGGTCGGGCTAGTCACTAAATCGAGGCCTGCTGAAGAAAGTCATCCTGATATAAGCCCACTGCAACATGGCATAGAGTCTCTGGAAGGCATGCAATTACTTGCCCGAAGCATTCGAGCGTCTTGTGTACAAGGAATTCTTCATAAAGAGAGAGGTGTTGAACCATATGCACCAGAGCTTGCTATACCCTAACTAAGCTGAAGTCAAGTGTCACTGACAAGAACATCAATGACAGACATGGAAGAATTTGCCACAACATCCAGGACTGTTGATCAGAGATCTGAACGCCTTCATCGAAACTCGGTCTGCATCTAACGAGAACAATTCCTGCGTATGATGGATGTCGTACATGATCAGCAGCCGATTTCACGAACATTGCGCAGTGCGCAAACTAGCCGTATGTATGGGGCGCCAAATGTCAACTTGTCCACAATGTACGAAATCAAGTGGTTCTGCACCAGAATTTAAATTAATTTCTTATAATTGCGGAATAATAATTTTACAATAAAGTTTACAATGAATTTTCCGATAGCAGTCAAGAATAACCCTTTAAGAACCACTTTATTTTGTCCAGAAAGGTTAAGTTAACATTTTGTGTCCCATTCTGTTTCGTGAAATTGGCGGCTGTTGAGAAGCGAAGGGATATGGGACCTGCATCTTGATGCTGTGCAGCGTGCGCTCTACCTCTTTGCTGCTTTTGACTGCACCAACTACTTACGCTGGTGCTCCGTCTACCTGGAAGACATACGACGATTGCATGAAACGGTGCCATCAGTCTATGAGAAATTCTCGAGTGGAAATTTCTCCAAGGATAAAGCTGGACGCTTCACTGCCGTTGGAGGTGACCAGAAACTAGAGCAGATCATTAACCTCTCATCTAAATGCAGTGACGGTGTGATTGGGCATACCAGACAGAAGCAGTACGTGGCTCAATGGGACCTGATTTATCATGAAATGATGGGAGTGAAGAATCTGCGTTGAGAATACGCTGGCATACTAGACAACACTCACGAGTCGTACAGCCACCACCAGTCATCTCAGGCCACCACAACACGCAAAGAGTCTCATGTCCAGGCAATCGTCAGATTCATCGAAGAAAAAGGCTCTCCACTTTCTACAAGAGCACCCCAAGCATCTGGTGATGGCACCAGACATCAGGAATGATATGTTGAACATCGTATCGAAGGGTGACGAGAAATATGTAAAGTTCCGCCAAGAAAGATTCGTAAAAAAAACTACTAGGATCAGCGAGACCATTCACAGAACTAATCTGAAAACAATGAAGAGCAGCAGCAACAAGCCAACTAAGAAGATCAAGAAGACAGTGAAGGAGATGAACATGGCCTAGAAAGTCATTGAAATCGCCCGTGATCGTGGTCTCACCACTAAGGATCTTTTGAAGTACGACGTTGCACCCTCTCCACTCCTGTGCACTGCAGATGGAATGATGACGAAGCCAGAGAAGAGCCAACTGCTGAAAGAGTTCGAGACTCATCTCAAGCCTGAAGACTATGGATATACTCATCAAACAAACTCAACATTCATCATAAACATCATGGCAACCGTTCGCAAGGTTCGTGTCACTGACCTCTCCAGCTTCCATGACCTCTCCGTGTTTACGTCACTTACAGAGGCGTACCATAAGTTTGGCTGATGTGACTATGTGTTTGACATGTACGCAGATGAACTGTCAGTGAAGGACAGTGAGAGAATGAGGCGAACCAACACGGTGCCTATCGAACACAGTTTCAATGAAGCAGGAACTCCTCTTCCAAAACAGATGGAAACATTTTGGCCTTCGAACGTCAACAAGCTTCTTCTGGAAAAACTCATCTATGGACATATTCGCCACAATACCCCAGAGACTTGAAAGTACCCCATCGTTCTTGGCCAGGTGGCAAGAGAAGATGAAAACTGGCACTGTATCATGGTCCATGGCGGCAGAGAAACTGTACTAGGCCAACTCCAATCATCACTTGAAGAAGCCGACCTGCGTATACCAATCCATGTCATGGACGCTCTGCAGAAAGGACACTGTATGTGTCGTGATATGCAATGATACAGATGTCATTGTGTCCTTACTCCACCACATGCCTGTCTATCTGCAACACGGACTAGCACAGCTGTGGGTGCGAGCTGGAGTAGGAGATACCACTCAGTATGTGCCACTTCATACATTCCAGAACATGGGTGGTCGACTATGTGCTGTACTACCTGCTCTGCACAGTCTAACAGGGTGTGACATCACAAGCCGAGTTGGGACAAAAAGGCCAGCGTTAAAGGCAGTGCCAGAAATGTTTCTGAAACATTTCGGGACAGCACCAGTTCTGTCACCAGCCTCAATTCGAAACGCTGAACAACTTTCAAAGATCTCCGAGCAGAGGTTTTTCATTTCAGTAAATGCAGTTCACTCCACAACCTTCCCCCGACCAGCCAGGGTGTCATCCCTTATATACGGCATGCATTCTTCAATGCATACACCACCATGCACTCTTTGCAAAGTCACCTCGAACCTGGATCTGTTGACTCAATCAAGGGAGAGGACTATGGCTACAAATACGATTAGGATCATCTAATGCCTACAACAATGTGGAAAACCCTTGCCAACACATGGTCAGTCGTCTGCTCATGTGACAAGTGTGCAAGGTCAAGTTGCCCTTGTCGAGTCGCCAGTGTCAAATGTGGAAAATTCTGTCGATGCAAGAAAGCATCACCAAATGCCTGCAAAAATCCTGTTGTTTGACGGGATCACTTCAAGTTGCCAAGCTGTAAAACGTTGTCCAGTGTTAATAGTTGTGCATAGAGTAAAATTTTCTGCATAGTGTAAAAATTAAGTTATGTGTAACAAACATTTAATTTTTGGTCCAGATTAACAAATTAAAAAATGTATAGCAAAAATCAATTTGTTTGATGATATTGAGTTGCCAAAAGCTGTGAACAGTTCTGTATAGTATACAAAGTTAGTGTTGCAAGTTATAAATGGTTGGAATAGTTATAAATGTTTTGTGTAAAAGGTGACACTGCTGGACGGGAAACACAGGCTGACAAGAAACACTGGCTGACGAGATTACCAAATTTACCAAAAACTATAAAAACTGTGTATAGTGTACGAAGTTATGCATAGCAAACCCAGTTGCCTAAATCTATAAACATTTATGTATTGCCAAAAATCTAGCTTTTTCATGTGATTATCAATGTACCGGTATACGTTTACATTATTATGTATCGATTTGTTATTATACCTTTGTGTTGGTTCATGCAAAAAAATATTGTTTAGAAAAAGAAAAGTTGGACTTATGCTATCAAAATGAACTCCAAAGAACTCATGAATGGTGTCAATCGATTCCTGGTGGTAGAAAACATACTTAGACACCAAGAACAACCTCTTGCGACACTTACATGTAGTTTGAAAGATAATATGGTCTTTTGACGGAATCAGTCAAAAGCGGAAAACTTACAAGTAGGGTATGGTTGACGTTGGATCAAAACAGGCCCTGTGTGCACCATACCAAGCTCACGTATATTCAAATGGGAATTTGGTTGTTTAGAGGTCCCTATAAGGATACTTTTGGCCAAGTTAGATAGCTTTATTGATAATATTGACTGTATGGCGGTCCATCAAATTTAGCGGTAGTTTCAAATTCAACGATTTTTCGAAAAAAAGCTTGTTAGGAATACCCAGCCAATGAAATTAAATTATAACAATCAAATTGTGCACGGTTTCTGTTGGATTATTGCATGAAATTACAATATCGTCATTTTCGCATCTGAGCGCTAAACCAACAATCTTTGATGGAGCCTCCAGAGAAACTGTACTTGGGTTGGAAGTGTTACCCAAACCTTTTTTTTTGACCGTCTTAACATGTAGAACAATAACATTTAAGGTAATTCTTTAAAAGAGTCATGTACACAAACACCTCCCCAGAGCCCATACTAAATACAATGTTGGCAGCTCTGGTCATATTTTGAAATCCAAGATGGGCCAGTCATAGCTCATGAACCGTTTGTCATAGAAACTATTATGATACATATTTTTGAACTAACTTGAGGTCACATAAATGTATTATGTTACAGGAGTTCACCCACAAGCTACCGTTGCCGAACTTGTACGCCGACATGATCTAGCGACCTTGCCCTTGTCTGGCAGGGCAATGAGCTGGCTGATGTACATGTCACGGGAGGCACTTCGGAGGGCTGACGTGATAGTGCGCAGCCTGATCTCCTTGTCGTTGGCGGTCTTGGTGGTCACGGCCCCGGTCAGCGAACCAGACAGGGTGATCTTGAGATGTCTGGCCGCTGCCCGAGTACACGACCACAGGGTGGAATTCTGGCCGCTGTTGCCGGAGTTGGCCAGTCCTTCCTCCATTGATCTGGAGAGCAACTGGTCCAGCTCTCCCTCCGTGGGCTCCCGGTGAAGGGTTCGGTGGACAACCGACTTGAGCTGGTAGGCTGCGATGTGACGTCCGACAACAACATCCTGATCCCCTGGGTCATGGTTTGGATGTCGGCATCGGACTGTTGATCACCAAAGATGAAGTTGGTGGTGGCCCTGGTCGGTAGATTACATATCCTCCGCGCCGTCTTCACGAGGATCCCCCAGAGTTTCTTGAGCGGGCCCTTTAGACAGTTGCCGGCATGCATACAGTATGCATCCAGCTTCTGCCAAGGGGCAAGGCTTCGATCCGCTGAAGGTCCTCAGACATCTTGGCCGCCAACGTTTTGAGACCCTCGTTCGACCGGTAGAGGCCAACAGGGACTCCCAGGTATCGAAAATGTTCCTCGTTGGACAGGTGCGGTATCGGCCGCCCCTGCACGAGGAACTCACCCGGGAGAACCCGCTGTCCCCTATGGCAATCCAGCGAAAGCGAGGCAGATTTCGCCAGTTTGAACGAGAGCCTCAACTTGTCGGCCATGACGGACACGGAGTCGAGCAGATGCTGCAGGCCTTCAGCGGATCTGCCGATGATTACCAGGTCATCAGCGTAGGCCAGGATGGAGACCTTGCTGTGGATTTGGGGGCGTTTTGACTGGTAGCTGTCGAAGTCTAGATGGCGTAGAGCACCAGCTCCAGCGTCAGGTTGAAAAATATAGGCGAGATTGGACAGCCCTGCTTGACGCCGGAGCTAATGGGTACTGCTGTCGTCGTGCTGGATTGCACAGTAAAGTCCGTGCTGGCGCCGGTGTAGACGTCGCGGAGGAGATCGATGAGGCCAGCTGGGGCCCCAATCGTTGCCAGCACGTTAAAAATGGCATCGTGAGGAAGGCTGCCGAAAGCCATGGCGAGGGCGAGCCAGACGAGGTGGACTTTCTTCTGGTTCTGGCGAGCATCCTTCACGATCGGCGACAGCAGATAGGTGTGTTTAAAGCACCCCTCTCCGGGCCGTGCGCTCTTGTGGCAGCTGCTGATATAGTCGTGATCGAGTGACCTGGTTGTGGCTCGATCAGAGAGGATGGCCATCAGCAGCTTGTAAGGCACGACTGGAGAGCGATGGGACGGAAATTCCCCGGGTCGGTCGGGTCTCCCCTCTTGTGGATGAGAACGTTGGTAGCGGTTTTCCATGATGAGGGGACCCGAGCCTCTTGTAGGCGCCGATTTAAGATCACCGGGTAGAGCCCCCGATGATGAAGAGGTGATCCGTGGTCTCGGTGAGTGTACACCGGGTACACGGTTCCCTTCCCCCGGCGGTGATGGTGTTCCAACGGTCGATGTGGGGGACGCAGCAGGCGGGAGTGTTCTTCTCAGGCAGTCGGCAGCTAGAGGACGCAGGACAATCCGCGGTAACGGTGGTCTGGTCGCCAGTCTCGGTTGCGCTGGCCCGGTTCCCGTCGGACAAGGGGACAGGGGAGGTACTCGAGACTGGCTCCAGTATCTCCAACAGAATGGGGATGGCAGCAAGAATCACCAGACTCTGCGCCTACTCCAGTCTACACAACAACTCCCACCATTTCGTGGGACTTGCCAGAGCTTGCCATTTGCCAGTGTAAGACTGAATGTAAAGCTCCTTGTAAGTGCTGCGTGCAGAGACAGCGCTGTATGCTTCTCTGCAGATGTCAAGGTTCGTGCGCCCACACTGGCAGGATGTGCTAGGACAAGAGAGAAGAGGAATCAGCCTAGCCCTAAGAACTTGTGGAATACGACATTGTGCGATGGATAATCTAATTACCTCAAATTGTCTGTATGTGAAAACCAAAAACATTTGTTATAATTTGTATTTTTTGGGGATTTCACCTTTAAATGCATCTGAAATGCGTAGCTGATGCCGGAAATAAATTCAGCGACCTCAATTTAGCTAGAAAACATGTATCATAATAGTTTCTATGACAAACGGTTCATAAGTTATGACTGGGCCACGTTTTCCCCAAATGATCGACGGCGGCCATCTTGGATTTTGAGATATGACTTGTGTCTTTGGATAGATTTGTTTCTAAGGAACCTACATGTAAGAAACTTCCATGCCAAAGAGAACAGTTGCATCATGATTTGAAGTCAACACCCTATTTTGTGCACTTAACATGTCTACTATAAGACTTCTTGCATAACCCCTGTGTGTCATACTGTCATTAGTACATTATATGTGTGGCGGTTCAGGAAAACCCCTCACATGGTCAACATTTTACAGTTCTTGCTGAGCATTTAATCAAATAATACACCCTTTATCTCAGAACAGTTTAAATGAGTTCAATATTCAAACCACAACTAAAGTTATGACCTTTCGAAGACGGTTTATTCTAAAACCCACAAACAGAGGCTTCAAAGCTGGCTATGCATTAAACGTAAATCCCTTGAAACGATGTTAAATTGACATTGTAAAAAAAGGTATAAAAATAATTCTTTCAAACTCACATTGACATAAAAGTAGTGCATTGCTTTAGAGTAAAAAATAAAAATGTTCTACTTATTTATAATTATTTATACATTTTATACTTTGATTTTTCAGAAAAAAAACTTTTAAAGGGAATTTTAAGACCATAACTTCACTTTGGGACTAAAATCTCAAAGTCTACTTCACTCACTTACCCAAATAGCCACTACTTATGCATATTTATAGCCGACAGGCCAAACCGCTAGAAAAGGTTTAGTCAACCCGTAAGGTGCCCTCTCTCGGGACCTACCCAGCAGGCTATGCGGTACAGCGCCGCCATCTTAAACCTTTCCTTTTTCTAGCGATGACCGGGTACAGACGTGTTTTTCATCACGCTCTCGTTTTTCAACGATTCCTGTACTCTTCGCTATTACGATAATAATGTGTGTATTGAGATTAATTTCTTTGTTTCAGAGTGAGTAACAAATAAAATATAGGCTAGTTTGCCTCAGTAAGTGACATCGGCTCCAAGTCGACCCCCGTTGTCGTGTTTTTCGTTTTTCTGGGATCAAGTTAAACTCCCTTCAGAAATTCTTGGGCCGGTGGAGACAGTGCGTTTTCTCCACGCCTTCCATTTGGGTAACTTTGAGTTATCCCACCTCGAGACAGATATATGTCTCTTGCGTGGTACGTACAGTAACCCAATTAGCTAGTCACCCCATTCGTGGGGCCCCTGTACAGGAGAAGTACTCCCGCCGGACAGGGGACTAGCGACACGAGTCGCAGGGAATACCGGCCGTCGGCCGTTCTCTTCCTAAAGTCGTTTCCTTTAGCTCGCACGGAGCTCGAGTCCTAGCGAGGTGGATCGCGAGGATATACTGACCGTCGGTCTTTCCCTTCCCTCCGGACGTCTCTACTGGCCTTCGGTACCAGTAAGCTAGAGCAGACGGATCGTGGGTTCAATACTGGTCGTCGGCCCTTACCTTGCCCACGGACGTCTGAACTACGTGTATCTTGGCAGTGCGTTTCGATTCGAGATAGCGGCCGTCGGTCGTTACCTTCCTCTGGTCGTCTCTACTGGCCTGCGGTATCAGTAAGCTAGAGCAGACGGGTCGTGGGTTCAATGTGGGATTCGACGCGGGATTCACGAACTGAGCCCCCGCATCCACACACGTGGCCCCGGGGCCTCACGAGCTACGTGACTCGCCTTCCCCTCTGTACATGTATCGGATGGGGGACTCTCACTCAACCTCGATTCTAGATCGCTGCTCCGGAGTTCGAAGCATTAATCTATCCTCGGATGTTTCCCAAGGGAGCGACAGTAGCGTTCCTAAATGCAAATGCGGTTTCCTGGCCTCATCCTGACCTTATGAAGTGTATTCAATCAATCAACTCTTCATTATCAGCACTCTCCCAACACCAGTGGAGACCGGCAATTCCGGGGCGGACACCCTCAGCCTCCACTTTTCTGAATCTGGATCCCGGCCCTGTCCTTCCGGGGCCAGACGGGATATCCTTACGAGCCATGGGACATCCGAGTTCCTCGGATGTATCCGACCCCGGCCCCAGCGTGTGCCACCTGGAGTCTCCGGTGGCTATCTCCCTCCATCCTTCGAAGATCCTTGAGGCCCTGGGGGATTCGATCCTCGTGAATCTCCTACCCCGTCATGCAATTTGCATCAAGGAGACGAGGAAATCACGGATCCTGTCGGCCTATCTTCTCCCGAAACCCAACTCCGTCTAATTACAACGGGACATGGTTCGGGTCTTGAAATTACCAGAGAGCGCCAAGCCAGGCGATTCTAGCCATCGCTCCTACACCGGACCGGTGTGGAAGAACCACGGCAACCTAGTCTTTCCTTCCATGCCGTTGGATTGCCTATGTGTAGACCGCATCAGGCGGGTGGCCACTTTGAAGAAATGGACTCCTTTTCCTTCACGAACAATGACCTACTACCACTTTACAACCAAGGACTGCTAGGACTTCCTGTCAGTCTCCTTTATCCCGGTCACGGCCAAGGATAGACTAAAGCCGTTCTTGTAGACAAAGTCAAAGCCAAGCTTGACGATACTCTACAAAAGATCGACGACGCAGCTCGGTTCGGCACTCGTACGAGTGCATTCCTCCTGCTACTGTCCGAATATATTGTCTGCGCGTGCGAAGAAGACCCGGCGGACATGTTAGCATTGGCCTTCCGATGTCTAGCAAGACCCTCCAGTTCTCCCTAGACCAGTTCACTCCCTTCTCGAGAAAGAAGTTTTTTTTTTCTTTTTTCAATGGCAAGTCCCAGGAGATTCTAGAAGCTGAGGCCAAGCGAATTGACACAGCGGGAAAGCTGAGCCTTCGGAAACCGACGGTCAAAGGACCTTCTTTTTGACCCCCGCTGAGGAAACCCTTTAAGTCCTTTTGTTAGCAAACTTCTCGGGTTTAAGAGGGATCGACGGCTACTGCCTCTGACTCATATTCGCAGCCTCTACGTCAGAACCCCCAGACTGGCGGTTGGAAGCGCGGCGGCAGGCCCAGGGAAAATCGAGCGAGTACAATGCAAGATGCTTCTGATCGCCCCCTTCTGGCCATGCCAAGCTTGGTTAACCGCCGAAATTGGTGAGACTTCTGGTAGGAACTCCTCTGATCCTCCCAGTGCTCACCAACTTACTGTTCCAGACTCGATCTAGGCTCCTTCACCGGGACCAGGAGATCTCCACCTAACGTGCTGACCACTGTCAAGCCTGCCTTCCGTGCAGCGGGCCTTTCTTAAGACGCTGCAACATTGGCCGCAAAGGGATGTCGCCTGTCAATGAGACAAGTCTACGATAGCAGGCTACGGCATTTTGGTAGATGGCACGACGAACGAGCGATGGATCCGCTCTCTGCGTCTTTAACAGTGGTTTAGGATTTTCTACTTTCACTGTTCCACGTTATTTTAGCTGTAGGGACAGTTAAACACTACAGGTCAGCCATTGCGGCGATCCACAAGGGCTTCCACGGCGGGTCCTTGGTCTCATCTAACGTAGCCATCTCGTACCCTGACTCGTACCTCCTCAAGGGGATGTTCGACGAGAAACCACCGGTCTGCAAACTGGTCCCATCCTCGGACCTCGGTCAGGTTCTGGACGTCCTATCCGGACTGCCATACGAACCTGCAGATCACGCATCACTTCTTCATATATCCGTGAAGCTAGCCTTTCTACTCCCGTCCACCACAGCCAGACGAAGTAGTGAGATCCATGCGCTTACCTTAGATGCGGGCCACATTCGATGTGGGCCACATTCGATGGGAACAAGGGGAGTCCGTTTTGTTCCCCAAACATGCTTCCTGATTTATAATCAGTCACCAGGCTTCACCCCCGCCTGATATTTTTGTCCCGGAAATTGGGTCTATCGCCTCAGTTTCCTTGGATAGATTCTGATGTCCGGTACGCTCACTAACATGGTACATAGACCGCACCAAATCCCTAAGGGGGTATCCCCTCATGGCCTGGCATCACAAGACACAATTGCACGCTGGATTGTCTCGGCAATCAAGTTTGCAAATCCTGACTGGCCGTGAAAAGGAGATGACTCTGCCCGATGTTTTCATTCGGGTACTTGACGTTCGCGCTGTGACAGCGTCATGGGCATTCTTTTGGGGAATTCCCATTTCCTATATCTCACAGGTAGCGTGTTGGAAGTCTCTTTCGACTTTTACCACCTGCTACCTCCGCGATGTACTCAGACGTGAAGACAGAACAGGGAAAGCAGCCCTTGTCCGACCTTCATCTAAGAGTTCTACCCAAAAGAAGCGGTCCCACCGGGACCCAACCTCACGTGGGTAGCAACTGTATTATTATATAGTGGACAGTCCGACTCAT
>JAVCKS010026471.1:0-12985 GCA_032273685.1 Pteraster tesselatus | reverse complement strand
CGCAGCGCTTCGGAAAGACTGATTTTGTCGGTGTTTTTACTAGTGTTAGAAAACGGATAATGATGAAGTAATAATTTTTTTCGAACCAGAAGAACTTGTTTTATATAAAACATATTCCTGTTTCTCTTTGCGTGATCGGTAAGAGCCCCACTTTAAGTGTATTGCGGTGTATTAAGCGCATCGCACACCGGACACGACGCGGCTCTCGACAACAGTAAATTAATCTGGTACAGGGTACCGCAAATAGCAAGAGACGCGGCTCGGCCGTAAATACATAAACAGCGCCCGCTACGTGCCCGGTTATTCAAATGTTAGAGCAAGATGACGTACAGCAGCGATTTCTCTTCCGAAGATGAATTGTTAGAAATTGTTGCATTTTGTTGTTTGGGGATACAACATAATACATTATGCAGTATGTATAACATAAAAGAGTGACCTACTTCCTGATTGGTCAGAAGGAATGACGTCAACGCGACAGTTGGCTCCAAAATAGAAATGATTCTATGCTGGAGTCGCTCTCCATCCGCGCCGCCCCGCCGCGTTCAGTGTGCGCTCGCATAACGTATTCTATTTCTAAGCGACTCGAGTCGTTCCGCTTGTCGCGTACGTTGTTTGATGGCCTTTTTGAGTGACCGAAACAAATAAATATTCGCTTATAGATCTTCTTACAAGAAAATGACACCGCGTGTCATAATACATATTTATTCAAAGAACCAAACATAAATGTCTATTTCAGTCAACATTTAATAGCTCATGCAAATCCAATTAAACCCCGTTATCTTATTCGGTCAGGATAAACACCAGATTATCTCACGAATCACCAGATTGTTTTACGTGACCAACCTTTTAATTGTTATGATATTAGTTGCTATGGAGGTATACACCGTGTGACTCTGAAAAGAACTGGGTGTTTTAATGTTAACAATAAGGCGAAGATGACGATAGTACATGTATCTGTATTACAGAATCACACTTAAAGATCAATCACAATGGCAAGTACAGGTTAGTCTTATTTTAATGTTTAGTGTTATGTTACACTAAATAAGTAAAAGAAAATCTCCAAAACATTTTCATTTTCCTGAAATTCAGCTAAGAAGTTGATAGCCCGAAACGCAAGCTATCTCATGAATTATTTATGACCGGTTTTTCGTGACGTAACCTGACGGCTATGTGCTTTGCTGTACCACGACTGCACAGGGCTACCCATACAATGTTTGGTGTGACATCAACCTCATGTTTTGTATACTCATACAGCGCAGTACGTGTATTGCACGCCTACCATATAACACAGCTGTTGTGTGAAATAATTACCTTTGCCATATTTCGTCCCCATCTAAAATTAATGCAGCTATAAAATAGTATAAGTAGTTCCTGCGGGGAGAAAGTGGAAATCCAATATACCTCATATCCAACATATTCACGCGATTACCTGTTATCTTCATGGGGGAAACTGTTTCAAAGAATACAAATTCAAGCTACACAGACAGAAAATTTAGCAATGACTCCTCAGTGATGTAGCCGTCAGGTGACATCATAAAATAACTGCTGCCACCAACGGCCATTGAAGCAAAGGTTTCTCAATCGCCGTTTGGAGTGATAGAAAAATCACAAACTTTACAACGTTTTTTACACATTTCTGAATGAAATATTTAAAAAACAAATTCAAATAATTTGTAAAACAGCATCTCCCTAACCAGTTTACGGAAAACAACATTAAAATTGTGATTGATCTTTAAACAGGCACGGTGGGGGCGTGGTTATTGGCTGTAAAAAGTCCCTATCAATAATGTATAGGCCTGAGATTGATACAGAGTGCGAAATACTCTAGTGTGAAATGACTTGTGCTAATTCTTCGTCCACTTTTTAGGAGTCTTTTACAGACACCTAATAGGAAAATAGAAAAATTTACCTTTGCTCAAAAGCCAACTTTAATCAATTTCGGCAAGATTTGTTGGCCAGAGCAAACTTTGATATAAATCGAATGCATTGATAAAAGCTGGCTTTCCTGGAAAAATATTATTTTGAAAATAGCTGAAAATAAAATTCCCCGTAGGCCTAAATTTGTTAACAAAGATAGAAAAAACAGTCCAATGGCTAACCTCCAAAATATTGTTTTTTGTTCGAAAACGTAATAGGTTTTCACAAAGCTGTATTAGGGACATGTGGATTTTTGTAATACGCCTTATATAACCCGTACGTATACGTATGATTTTTAAGTCGTACATACGTCTTATAAGGGTGGGTTCCCACCGAATATATTTATTCCGTCAAAGTGCGTGATTTACATCAGTGCATCCGTCACGCATCAATACCGTTTTTTGGTGAGAACCGTTAACAAATTAGCCGACTTCACGTATGTCCTAATTAGCTAGATGTTTCAGTGGTTGGGTATACGTAAACCGTCGTACAACGGACAAGTTGGTTGAGATCAACCTGCGAACATCCTGAGATCAACCTGTCATTTCAAAACGGTGAACGACGAATTTTGCGAGGCGTACAGTACAACGTGTATGACAAAAATGACAAGATGTACTATAATAGACTGATGAAGGAAAAAATGCGATGATTAAAGGTTTCGTTTTTATTTTCATGGCAATCGTGGTAATTATTCTATACAAATAGAATCACGCTGACGAAAGCACGTTGACGAAAGAAAGATATTAGGTGGGAACCAAGGCGTGCGTACGGGTTACAAGGCGTACGTACGTACGACTTTTGCACATTTTGCGAAATCGTACTATTGTTTTTAAATTATAGGATCTAGGACAAAAAGAGAGCACATTTATTCGAAATTTGACGTTTCGAATTCCATCCCGACTACAAAAGTGTAGTGACGAACCGGGAATGCATGCGTTACTGAATGTTTAATAAACTTGTTTACTAAACGCATTTTTTATTATCTGTAGCCGGATAATCAACTTCTGGAATCTTCCATTCATCAAAGGGATCCTGTAAAGAAAACAAAAATATGTGTACATGTACTAAGTGAAAATTCGGCAATTTAACATTAACCTGGCTAATCCTCGGTTGTTGGCACTTCAAACGATGTAGACGTTCAACAGGATTACAGTTTTATTTGGATTCCACACCATAGCCCTTCGTCAAGCCCACTCGTGCTCCAAACTGAACAGTGTATGTGGCGCCGAAGCGATATAAGCAAATCTTTCCGAGCCACCCAAAGGCAGAACACGAGACCACAGCTTATAGGTGGGTGATACGTGTAGTAGTACATGTACCCATCGTCACAAACCGTTTGCAAATCAAATAGGATGGCCCTGTTGACCTGCTGTACTGATGCCTACCATTTGTTCCAGTCTTGTCTGGTTGTCGCATCTAAAATACAGGTTGGCTTCACTGATGGCTTTCTTGAACTCCAATATGAAGTTGGAATCCGTCCAGTCGAAACTTTCGAATGCCCGAATAGTAGTTGCTTGGTCTATCTCAACAGGTAGGGAGCTGTACTCGATAAAAGACACGGTCATTAGAATTGCGCTATATCGACACTAACCGTCCTCATTGTTGTGGACGGTGCTTCATTTGAACATATTACATGCTTACAATGTACCAAATACATGTATCCGAAGTGACCGAGCAAAAATCAAGAGGTTATGCGAACATGCCCTTGATTGCGACCGAAAACGCCCGTGTTTGCATAAATCCGCCGGCGCGTGTCGCTGCCACGCGCTGTGCCTTCTCAAACGGCTACGTTTTCTCTCAAAAAATTGTGTGTTTTAGTCAATGTTTGTGTGTGGATCTTATCGCCCCAAATACCTGTAACCCAACGAGGGTGCTTTGTCCCTTTCAGTTGTCCTCAGCTAGATCGTACATGTATGTTGTTGTTGTTGTTGTTGTTGTTGTTTTGTAGTCAATTCGTGCGTTATGCTCGCCGGAGCCGTTATAATAAAGTATGAAATTCATAAAGCTCATGAAAACCATCACCTTAAAATACGATAATTTCTTGCCTTGTTGACTTTCTTTGCTTCAATCCGCCATAGACAATGATTGTTTCCAAACACTAACCGTTATTGTGCATATCATATTCACACCAACAAATAAAGGATCATGGAGGTTCTGCGCCCATATATACAATAGCACCTTTAGGGATGAATATTTACCACACAGGAGGAAAATGCACCCCAAATTGGGGTGCAGATTTGTACCCTATAATTTGTGTGGTAAATGTACACCCCATATATAGGCGTGCTGCTAGTGTAGCAACATTTGCACTGATATTACTGAGTGTGTAGCTAAGCAATAAGACTTCCTCGTTTCTAAATCGAGCAGTGGTCACGGCCGTGTATATACGCACCTCGCTTCCTTGTAGCCAAGCCGTTTCAAAACGTCGACAGGTTGAGCAACGGAAAGACAGTCGCCAAAATTATCAATCTTTGGATAATAGAAGATGGTCGTCAGGCACATTTCATCCATTCTGCCGTAGCCTCCCTGTTTGTAGTAATGCATCGTATCACAAGAATTATAAATAAAACACAGGCCTTAGAGCTCCGTAGATTGCATGTATAGTCGCATCTTTAAACACATTTTCTTTAATGTGGGACTTTCACCGTTGAGCTTACATTGTGACGTGTACCGTCTATCCCGCTGCCTGACTGCCCGAAAAGTTACTATACTTAATTGCTTTTACAACTGTTTTACTATATTATCTCTTGACGATAATTATTGCATCACAAGCAGAAAGGGCAAATGATGGCTTCACTCTTAAAACTCCATGGTTACAAATTATGTTGGGGTCATTTTTCAAAACAAAAACTGACCACAAGTTGTTTTTGATTACCACGTCTATCAGGGAACTTTGGTTAGGGATGTCGTCGGTTCATAGTTGACGACCGGACCGTGGTTACTTTTTACCCACGTAAGAGGGTTGAGCGGTAGCGCGCTCGCCTCTCGGCCCCAATATCGTGAGTTCAAGTCCATGAAAAGGGCCTCCATCAGTACACCCAGCTGTTATGGGTAGCTTTTTCAGAGAATAAGAGGCGGCGGAAATTGCCATCGTCCAATAATGCGGAGGCCCGTAAAATATTTCACTCCACAGACATACCACCACCCCTCTAGAGCACGGGACAGGAACGTCCCTCACATGCAGAAAAGGTTACAGTTTTATTGGGAAGAAAGCTGAGGAAACCACCAAGAAGCCGCGAAGAAACTACGAAAACCCCACTAGGATTTCGTATTTTGTAGGTGGGGCCGAGTACTCGAAAACACACCTTTTAAATTTGGTTTTACAGTATGGGCTAGTACATAGTTGGGAGTTTAGACAAGAGATAATTCGTAGACCTATATTAGTACTTAGTACGTACGTATGTCAGTGTTTCTCTGTCCGATGTATTAAGAACACACTCGGTGTGTAGAACATCTCCCTGTGTGAAAGAATGATATTACTTTATATATAGTCCTGGGCAAAAGTACACCTGTTGAAAACTTGTTTGGGATGAACTTGACAGAAAAGGTAAAGCAAAGCAGCCAACTTCAGCTGAACACCTGTGACAACTGCTGCATGATGCCTGACAAACATATATCAAGTGATTTCCTCATGAAACTTACTGGGCATACAATTTTGTAAAACATTTGGCCGGTACTTCAGTTACAACTGAAATGTTTTTGTTTAAAATCTCTGGACAGGGCTAGGCATATATGGAAACTTTTGTACACTTCAGATCGAAACACTTCACTCTACCAAATGGTCATGAGCTCCATCAGCTTCGCAAAAGTTGGAGTTCTTAGGTATTATAGGTTAAATAAACATTAGATATCAGGTTATGTTTATATCAAGTCTTACATTGTAACTGATCAGTTTCGTTTACGAAGCGTTTATATGGACTTACTGGCATAAATATCACCTCCTGTTTGAGTGGTCGTATTTCCTAATACGAATTAAACAAAAAGATATCATCAACGGTTAATGTAACCGTTATTTCCATTTAAGGACCATGGGCCTATTTCCTGGGAATCGGGCTCCCAATAATGCCAATTCAGATGCATGACCAGATGGACGGACAGACAGATTAATCCATAGATAGGTGGACAACTTTTTTTTTAAACCAAGCTTTTTCGAAGCAGCACATTTTGCACTCTGCCTCTAAAACTCGAAGAAACCTGCTGACAAGAAAATGATAAAGATGCTACGCTTTCAAAGGTTGGAGAAAATCTCACGAACAAACCAAAATGATAAGAAAATTAAAACAGCCAAGGACTTATCTGGCTGCCAGGCAAAACTCATAAGTTCAGATTGTGACGGAAAACAGGTATAGAAACTTGAGATACAGGCCTACATTGTTATTGAACAATTATTACCTGAAAGTTAGCATCATAATATTTCTCATCAATTATTGTGGCGACAAGACGGCCGTTCCGAAAATGCCGGAACATCAATTTCTGTCCTGTTAATATAAACATCGATATAATTATAAACGATGCAACAAGCAAATTTAATACACAGCACTTGGTAGAGCTATCCGATTGCAGGGACTGACTTGTTTGCAAAAGTTGTTCTCTAATTTTATAGTCAATGATTTATGTAACCAATTGTAACAAAAAGCTCGTTGTACCTGCGGCAGTTTGGACAGTCTTGCAGGCACATTCAATCACTTACCGCTCTGGTGCGTGTGCGGAATTGCACTGAAAACCTTGATTCCATCTTTGGGGAAGTACTATAAAACAAAACGAAATCTCGGTTTTTTAATATTTCTTTCCAAATCTTAGCATCCCCCTTTCATAGTAGTGAGATTCCTGGACGCAGGTTCGGGAGTTTGACAGATAACATCTATAGCGATTGTGTTCTTTCGGTATACTCTGTGTTCATGGAAACGCACACAAGTTGTAAAAACTGTACACATTAAGGTGTACAGGTTTGTTTGATGCTCTGATATACTGCCTATGTAGCTATGCAGCTCTTTAAAACCAACTGCGTACACTCTTTGAGGATTTGGGGGTACAAGGTCCGTAAGTCGTAATCCTTAATTTCGTATTGTACATCGAGGATTCTAAAACATACCGGTAGTTAATCATCTTGTATAACCAGAGTGGTATAATAGAAGTATCAGAGGGCTCAATAAATCATGAAACAAACATTATTAACAAACGATGGACTTCAGATGCGCCAACAATATTTTAAGAAAGTCAAACTGATTGCTATTTCAGCGTGACTCGCGGGACCTCTGTGGAAATTTTGGCGCAAACGTACTGTACTACATGTATTTACATACCAAATTTGAACAGTTTGCCAAGCACCATCCAGTAGCCGAAAACTCTTTCTGTCGGGGAGGGATGATGTACCACCAATTGGGGAAGACGCCGATGGGCAGTAGACCGCCGCTGTTCTGGCGCAGAGTCGGCGTGTAGTAGAAGCGAAACCCAGAGGTATCCGTAAAATCTAAAAGGATATATATATGTTGTTGCTTTTGCCGTATAAAATGTTCCTAAAAGGAAGCATTTGGGTAGAGCCATCCAAAAGTAACCGCAAATTGGAACTATACCGATTTGTTTGTAATTTGTCCTATGTAAAAGTGATTTCAACGTCGCGTGTGCTGACTTAATTAGTTTTGAAACTGTAACGGTATAGATATATTCATAATAATCAATGTTCGACCCAAAATAGGGCGTACAAAGCAGCGATTTTATGAGCGGGTTTTGTCCCATTATTTTAGTTGCAATTAACCTTTTCCCCACTCACGGTGTGAATTTCGCACTAAATATGATGCAATAACCCTGTGAACGAGTGTGTGTATGACATTGGCAACATGGCGGCGCTTAGACCGTCACGAGAGTTGCACTGTGCTTGTTAGGTAAATACGGAAGGAGATGGATCAACATTAGCTTTTAAAGAAGCTTCATGGAATATTACAGTTTCGGCGGCCATATTTGATTAGCTGGGTGGCCATTTTTATTTCAAAAAAAATTTCAAAATGCCAATAATCAAATAACAAATAATTTCGTGCATTATTTAAAAGCAGCAATTTCGGATTTTTTTGATTTTCCCAGTTATGAATAGAAGAACATTGTTTTTTTCTTGAATGTGGTGCTAATGGCTACATTGTTCATGTATAGTTCATATCTTCACCACTTAGACTGCAACGTACTTGTATAGAGCCTTTTTGTCTTCGGCCATGGTCTACTAGCAAATAACGATACTGCATCGCTAAGCCTTTACGCCGCCTCAGCGATACTTAAGAAGTTGCGAACGAAGCAGTTATGTGCATATTAACTTCTCCGTTTCAAGCATTATATTGGGGGTTTGTTTATAGAGCCTCCAAGACAGATAAAAAAGACATCGCAATATTCCGTCCTTACCTTCAGGCAGCAATGGGTTGTCGTAATGAACTTCCAACCGCAAATACAACGGATCATTCGGACCGATTGCATATCCAACATGCGCGGGAAAAACAAATGGCTAGAAAGAATCAAACGCGTCGAAAATAAGGGGGTTAGCTATCATCATGGCTACATGACGCCCTCATTCGCCCATAATGCGAAAACTTAGAAGCTTTGCATGATCACAAATGCTGACATTTCTCGTTTTGTTTGCGGTTGATTACCTTAACGGAAGATTATAATCAACTTGCTAATATTTACGTTATAGTCATGGGTTTACCTTTGTAAATACCAAATGGCTTAATGATGCTTTGTCCGAAACTAACAACCGAATTGATGTGAATGTTTGCGATACGCTTTTAGTGACAGATCCTGAGTAGTATTTTTCCCTATTGCAAATGGTGTGTTGTCTTACCCCGCCCCCTATTGTCCAGTAGAAGACCATCGAGAAACAATCCTGTATCTCTTTAGGAAGTTTGACACACATGTCTGAAAAACTGTAGAGTTTCTCGTCTGGAGGTGCCTCGTAGCATGCGTGGAGAATCATGTGATGAACGTAGCCCTCGTTCCCAGGTGCTATAATGCCTTCATACTATTAAATATATGAAAACAATATTGTACAGTAAACCGAAAAGGAAACAATTAACCATGTAGAATGTTATTAATACAATTTTGTGAATTTTATGAATTTACCAGATTTAGGAGGATTGGAAGGCTCCTCGGACTGAGAAAAATTCTAAATAATATTATTAATGAGTCTTTAATGAGTCTGTTTCAATTACCCTGATGATGTGATGTTTGACATTCATTTTCGGCATACGAAATAACGAGCACCAATATAGGGTCTGGTCCTGACGAGGCGGTCGTACCTGTGATAATGTGCAAGCAACACAGTAGGACTATGTTTGTTTATCGACAAGCTTAACGTATACGCCCCCCCCCAAAAAAAATCTCAATGGTAATCGAAATGCTATATGCGATACAATACGTGCCCAATTTCTCATTTGAGTGAGGACAGCCATTGCTAACATAGAGTGGTCTTCACGTTAGAGGAGTCTTTACGTTAGAGTGTTCTATCTTTGTAAATAATAAAATGCCCTGCTCATAAAATTATGAACGGTTCAGACAAAAGGTTGACCACCATAGTTGCCCCTCAAAACAACTTAGGCGACCTCAAGAAGCACGCCCTTCGATCTTAAGGAGAGAATTCATAATACATGCATTCTAAATAGAGAGGTAAGTTTTCGTTTGTCGCATATCAATCGTGAAATATAGTGTTTGTGTTAATTAATTAAACAATATTAATACAATTTTCATCAATTAAAATCTTGTGGTGGTCATCGAAATGTGGTTCCAATCGCTCACCGGTAAATTTTGAAGGGGACAGTGGTGTAGTATACATGGTACGCAGGTATACGCCGTATACATGTACCTACTATTACTAAGAAAGCTCCCGGACGTCGTGTGTGTGCACGAAGCTGGGAGGAAATTCTCACTGCGTTTACCCACCACAAACAACTAAACTACACCACTACACGAGATTATGCTTCGCTCGGTTAGGGTACGTAAATTCCCCTCATGACTGCCCGGTTCTACCACTGCGCTCCCACTAGTAGTGACAATATAAAAGAATAATAAAGATGAAACCTTACGTTATCATTAAGAAACTCGTGCATTTTGGTGTCCTCTGGTAGGTTTTCTATTTGCGAGTGGTCCTCGGCCAGCAGGATTACGGACCGGGTTCCACGGTGCTCCACCCCATGGTACGCTGGACCGGTCGTGCTGCACGGGTCCTCCGAGTGGTACGACCAGATCAATCGCGTGGTAGCCAGCTGATGATTACATGTTTTACAATAAAAACAAGCAATGAGGAACATGGGAAATATCTAAGCTAGTTTTGCCGTATAGTTCTGGTTCAAATTATACTATTTTGTGGTATACGTGTGGAATGTTAATCATGGACCAAGCGTAGTTTTCAACTTTTATTTTATCTCACGAAGGCCCAATGTATAGTTTCGTACGTATACAGTATATAGTACACCCTCGGTAAAAAGTATAGTTATTGTCTGCCATAAATGAAAAGAAAACACTTTTTCGTGGATGGATTTCAAGCCGACTATCATCATTTTAAAAGTAATAACAAGGGCAAACCCACCAGATTATAAATTAAACATTTAAAATAATTTCTTTAAACCGGTCATCTTTAAACAACACTGGTTGGCATAATAACTTTAGATTGTGTTTTAACGTCAGCTTTTATCACACTCGTCTGATGAACCTGACGTCATAATAAAGAAAACAATAAACACTATACCAGTGTCTAACAACCGCCTGCTCGTATAGTTTACTGTATATTACCAGAGCCAGTGCAACCACCTCAATGAATATTGTGTGTTCAAATATAATTCAATACATATACAATATTTATTTGAAACCTTGATTGCATTGTATACGTCACCGAAGCGTTTATGTGTAATTCAAATTGCGCTGTGTACAGACGTACGTTTATGGTTATGGTTTCCACAAATATAAGACAATGGCATTATATTGGGAAAATATTGATCTAAATAAAATGATCCAAATGGAGTGTATTGTTATAACGTGTGAGAGTGCTATCATGAAATTCAACATATTGGATAAATTCTCACGGTCTTGTTACAGGCAGCTGATACTATCGCTTGGGAGCCTGTTGTTTCTGCTTTTCGTGTTGATGCTGCTGCTATTGCTGCTGCCAAACTATACGGTGTTTGAACCTTTTCATAGAGTGTATTATTTATATTGTTGATAGATTGCACTCGTCGGTTTCTCAATGGAGCCCATGGGAAACCCATGGGGAAACCCATGGGGAAACCAAACCAACTGTTTGAGACTCCTGAGACAATCGTTAAACATATTTAGGATGCCCCTCCCCCTCAGTAATGACATTAATGGCATCCACAATGCCAGCCAAACAGCGTGATATACGAAGAAATTAATTTCATTAACGAATATAGATTATATTTCCCACAATTTGGTAGGTATTGTACTTCTCCAGTTCAAGATAGCGGCCAAAATGGCAGCCACCATGGAGGCCACAAAATATGGCATATGAATGAACAAAATGCACATAGGTACTCATTACTTATATTTCCCGCTTGTTGGCGGTCATAGGCCTACCGTATGCCAGTTTTGTCAATCTAAGTTTAGTAGCTGTTTATTATATATACTGAATGCCTATTTCATGTACGTACTGCTAGAGTGATATCGTTGCAGTCCCCCGTGTTGAGTTTTCTCGTGAATGTCAGTGTAGTACGTCCGCTGTCTTCTTTGCCATGGATGAGTTTGTAGTCTTGCTGCTTATCAAGGACCGGTTGTTCGTTACCGAAGGCGAATAGATCCTGCAACAGTAATTGCATTATGATGTAGTATATTACATGCTTCGTTGCTGTTCGCAATAAGACGTAAGTAATTAGGTATAGGAGGAGACGTAAGAGGAGGTTTTAGTCATTCAGCTACGCTTTCGTGCCAACTGGTGTACTTTCATCTTGCGCCGGTGAAGGCATGTTCCATCTAATGCACATTATTTTTGCTGCTAAGGCTCAATTCTAACAAAATATCTTTGGTGTCCTTAGTACATACTATTCCAGGATTAACCGGTGCTGCCCGGGTTAAATAGTGGGATTGGGGAGGTAGGGTGGGGTTGGGGAGGTGGGGTGGAGGTTGGGTGGGAGGGTAGCCTACCAACCCCCCCCCCCTTCCACCCCCGGTCCATCTCACCCATCTCCCAACCCTATCGTGCCTGTTACATAATGTATTACTGTTATAATGTTTTGCGTGAAACTCACACTCAAGTAGGATTTTCCTTTGTCCACCCATCCGATGACTACGTCGGCTCCCTTCATGCCTCCACTCGGCGAGAACCCCAACCCAATCCAACCCGTAGTCTTGACCGTCACTCTGAAGGTGATATCTTCCTCCCCGTACGACCACTCCAGTATGTAGTCGTCAGCCTTGGCCAGCGACAGTAGGCGCGGGTAGGTGACGGCGGGATCTGTGTTCGGCGATTTCTCCATCGAGGAGGAATCGTGGCTGGTTTTCGAGTTTGTGTTTTTGCTCTGAACCAGCAAGGTTCCAATCGCTATCCACATACACACGTTTGTAAACGCACCTTGGCGCGCCATGATTAGGCAGCTGTAATACTAGTTCGTTAAATAAGTGTTGATTTCTTGTAGATAGTCTAACCCGGTGTATTCTAAGCTTATGCGTACCACAAAATAAGTACAAACTGGTTTAGTGGAATTGGTGCATTATACGAAAACGGATGTGTGGATGAAAATCACCTAGCATTTTGTAAAATAGAAACCATAAAAATCAATATTACGTCACCATATAATTATTATCGACTACGTTTTTGTAGTAGGCTATGTGTGAGTGATGAACATATCAGTCTTTATGTATCGCCTTATAGATAGGCATAATGCGCGTAATGCCTATTCATACACATAATACACATAGTTTATACATATACACGCACCTGTGTGTCTATACTCCTGTGGTGCTGCTGAGTGTCTGTGTGTCTGTGTGTCTGTGTGTCTTTGTGTCTATGTGTCTGTGTGTCTGTGTGTCTGTGTGTCTGTGTGTCTGTGTGTCTGTGTGTCTGTGTGTCTGTGTGTCTGTGTGT
>JAVCKS010026438.1:0-11364 GCA_032273685.1 Pteraster tesselatus | reverse complement strand
ACTGCTGTAGTGATAATGCATCATCAGAATCTACATGTGTAATCTATTTGCCCGGTGTTTTCTGTAGGCCACTCAAAAAATTATAGTTTTCCCTGATGGGATGGGAAGGTATTTTTTTTCTCTAAGAGGTTTCTGGGGGTTATCTTTCCAGTCTGGGAAAAAGTGTACTATAAAATGAAAAAAATTCAACTATTACCGTAATTTTTTATTAGAAACACCAAATTGTTCGTACTTCTCACCTCTTAAAACACAACTTGTATTGCCTATGATACAGACCCTAGTGGTGAAAAAATGACCTTTTCATCACCTTTTTGAAGGATACACATTAATAAATAGCTACTAGGAATGTATTATGTGATTTTCACACACCTGTACTTGGCGGGAAATTAATATGCTCAATGAATGGCGCTTCCCAAATATGCAACGCCACTGCGACAAAATACAAATGGTTTTTCCAGTCCTGGAAAGACCTATATAAGTGTAAGATTATACTTTTGAAAAAAAATAAAATACATACAAGAAAAATAGGTCGGGGCGAGATTGGCCAGGGATAATAACCAACTAATTGTCATTTTTATGTGGCCAGATGATAAATGAAAGGACCTGATATCTGATTTTGGAGAGACAAAATTGACATAATAAACAGCCTGGGGCTGCTAATGTACCTCCCAGGAAAGATTCCATGAAATAGGATCCTGGCCTATGTCTGTGCATGTGTAAATATTGAGACAAGAAAACAAAAGAGGCAAAAAAAATGTCTTTGCTTGGTAAAGTTTAAAGATGTATTGTACATGTAGATATGTTGAATTCATAATATGATAGGTTCGGGCTTGTTATAATTGTTCGAGCCTTAAATTGAAAAACAATCTTTCCACAGGTAGTTAGAGATTGTATTCCTAGAGTACTGTTGCCAGGCATTAAGTTTTATTTGACTGCCGCACCATTTTAACAATCCAACATTTATAATGATTTCCCAAGGTAAAATTGGTCAGTACCTCTTTTAAAAATAAAGAACTTTCATCAAAACTATCGATCAAAAATTTTTCAATTTTGAACTACAAATGCAGATCGGCACAATGATGGTGCACATCTCAAACAAATTAGCCGAATTGAGGTCTTGTCTTTTAGAGAGTTTTAACAGCAATTGTTTCTTTTTAAATCTTCGTTATCAGCTGATTTTTTTGCCTCTGTTTTTTTGCTGAAGATGTATTTCATTTTTTTATAGTAAATATTCATTATATCTTATTCATTTGGATAGCCCTACTTTGTTATTAATGTTACGATAGAGTCCACTGTTTCCCTAATGAATTCACAGTCTCTCGAGCACAAGACAATGTGTCTCTCTCTCTCTTCATCCTTGTGCTCCCCCCTCCCCTTGCCTGTGATCATGTCCGAATGCATCACACTTGAGCCGGCTAGATAAAAAAAAACTCTTCACATTATTAATGTATGCTGTTGCTGCGAGGCGTCATATTTCCAAGAGGATATGCGCCAATTGGATTCCTTGAAGAATCCTCATTGCATTGGGTACTTAAAGCTGCGTGTTGTCGAGACAATTTCTTCTTGGGGTTTGTCTACCTTAAGTCTTTTGTTATAGTACCGCCGAAGGACAGAGCTAGTAGCTTACCGATCTCGATCGTTGCATGGCTTTGAAAAATAATATCCCGAAAGGGGGATATTATTTTCTACTTTGTTTTTTTAAAGATCTTCACCGGGTACTTACAGTAGACTCAATGAATAAAACACGAGATTTTTGTGACTAATTAATTGATATGATATAAAACAGGAGCAGAGACTTCATGTACTTAGCTGAGCAGTTGTGATGCTTTGTGTACATTTCCAATAACATAAACAGCAAACAACATGGTTAGGTTTTTAAGCTATATCTGCGTCAGGATATAGTATCCTGCTTATAGATACAAACAAACAAACACAACAACAAACAAACAAACAAACAAACACCCCAACAAACCTTAAAGAGAATTTGGCAACTTCCAAGCAAGGTACGATTTCAAAACAAAACATTCATAAATATCTACGCATAGTAGCCTAGTGTTTTACCCTGAAGATTGCGTCTCTTTGATCTTAGTATAACACCATTATAACACCCAGATACATGTAAATGTAATGTAGTGTACATGTACATCTACATACAGTAGTATTAGGCCCATTCCTTCTTTTGTTAAATAAAACTTCCTTTAGATTAAGACGGGGCCTATTCAACTAGGAAACGGTCCCTGTTTATGACCTGCAGGAACTATATATGTCGAAGGTTAGGATTTCTCTTGTAATTTTGTGTAGACATCTCAGACAGAATTTTCAATTGTCCACCGGTAATCCATAATAGAATGCCACGCACGAACTGTCACCGGCATTGTGCATAAACCGTAACCAATGAGGCTTGATAAGATGGCTCGTGTGTTTAGTAGTCCTGTTGATGGGCCATATCCTAACATGTTGCCATTTTCTTAAAGAAATTTGATCTTGGGTGTGTATAGGCCTATAACCCAATCAGTTAGAAACTGGTTTTCATTTAGGGCAATGCATAATTATGTGTCTTGTTATGTCTGTGAATGTATCACTCCAGACGCATATTCACAGTTTTGTTTTATATTAGAATGAAAATCTCAATAATAAATACATCAAAGTTAATTAGGAATTGTAATAAAGGATATTAGGGGGCACATTTAACCTTGTAGACTGTAGCAGCCGCAGATGGCTGAGTGTCAAATGCAAATGGCTGCTCACCGCATTTCCAGGCTATTGACTTTTTTATTTAGTGCCATAATTTTCCCTGTGCCTATTAGTAAAAAGTTACGGACCCCAAAAATGTCCGTTCGACCCTGGGTTCTAAAGACTTATATTAATCCATCTGTCAGCTTATTAGCGAGTAGCCTACACAACCCGATGCAGGAAAGGTGAAGCTGAAACAAATTCCCGTCTTTTATGAATGGAAGAATGCGAACAAACTCATTGAAAACTCTCCTTCAACATTTCCTGTTTTTTCACTTATTTCCACATGCTTCTATTACCATGTATTTTTACTTGAAAGTCTGTTCACCCGCAGTGTCTGCTTACAAAGATGTTGGTCCTTAGCTTAGACAAATGTAGTTGATGAACCCTGCTATAAACATTGATTATTGTTTTGTTAAGCCAATTTTAGTATCTATTTTCTGAATTCAGTAGTAATCCTACCAAAAAATGTATAAAAAGGATTATCAATAACAGATCCGATCTACATTTAAAATAAATACTCTCCTAAAACTGATTTCACAATCGGGGAAATAATGTTGCATGGATTATTTGGTAAGGTGATTGCTCTTGTGAGCTTAAAAAGTTATTTATGGCAGGAAACAATTCAGGCACATGATAGACTCTTTGGCTGGCTGTTATCATTCATTTTGGATTTATCATAAACCTACCAATTTATTAATGCAACTATAAAAATAATGTTTAATTTATCAGACAGTATATATCTTTAAGTTGTTTTGCTCGATGACATATTAGTTCTAATACAACAGGAAAAAGTCTAATATTATCAGTATTTTTATATTGTTATGCCAAAAGTACAGTATCGCCGGTTATATTTAATTAAACTACTGTACTGTACTCTGTAGATGTATCATGTTAAAATTCAAAAAGCTCTACGACCTTGTTTTTGTTTTTACCTTTTTTAAAAATATTTATTTGATTACTTAGTCGTTCAGCTCCTGACAGTGGCTCTAATATGAAAAATGTATGTAATATTATCAGTATCATTAACCTTTTCTATTCTGGCTCGTATATACCCGAATTTGGTCATGCTAAAATGTTTTGAGTAGTACTGTGTAGGTCTGCGCCCAAGACTTCATTTCTGTGATCAATTAGCCTAATTTTTATCGTCTGTGGTGTGCCACCCCCAACCACATATTGATTGATAATGTGTGTGGCCTCCTTTGGTTCCGAGAGAATGCGCATCACATGTAAACAAATTAATTGGATATCGCATTTTGAGGGTTTTTTCTTCCTTGTGGTACATGTAGTTCGTTGCTTGTTTTTTTAAATAAATTAAAATCAAACAGTTTTTACTGGGGTTGCAATTCATATGAAAGACAAATATGAGTGATAATAACCAAAAATCCCAATATCACATAAAAACATTTTGCAGTCATTTAGAAAGAAAGTTAATTATCCCGGCTCGTTTTAATCCGTTTAACCGATTTGAGGGCGTCCTACATTTAGCCATGACAATAGTACCTTTTAAATAATTAGGGCATGGAATATAACTCCCTCCCCTTCTATTATCATCTTGTGCCAAGGACGTACATTGTGTGATATGTTTATGTAGTGGTCTATGTGATCGTACCACATGTGTGAATATCTTGATTGGCTATTAGCCATGACTGCATATGGTTCGTCCGCTCTCTGTGGGCTTAATTAGGGCCAGACGGCATAATGTGCGAGTTTCTATTTTAGGCAGTCGATATTTATTCAGTGAATATCAAAACTACGGGTACTATGCCAGCCTTTTTCTGCAATTTGTATGAGGTAGCTACTACGTGTAGATTTGGGTTTTTGTTCCTCGGTCCAAGTGAAACAATTTACTTGGGAGTGGAAGGGGAGGGGGTGGGGGCAGTGAATTTTTTACTTGGGCTATAAAATGGTTGGAAAGAGCTACATGTGTATGGTTGAAATGGTATTGGTATTCTACCAGCTCTGTTGGGCACTTAATTGAGTAATCGATCCGAAACTAGAATTAAAATTATATACATTATTAAATAAAAATTAAAATAAAATACTTACACAGCCTTGATTATTGATAGCATAACTCAAATAAAGTTTCCCTGACATGATAATTCATGTCACACATAGCCAGTCACAGGTGTTTGTACACTGTGTATTCTACGCTACTACGCATTTTGCATACTGGGTACTCCCGAGTAAACAGCTTGCAAACTACACTGGAAAGCTACTCGGCAAATTTTGCGGTGAGAAACATGTACTTCTCAACATTTCAGACAGTGTCCTCTGGTTCATCAATGGGAAGGATGTTTTCCACTGTTGATTTGAGATGCCTTAATAAACATTGGGTTAGGATCCACTATTGGTGAGGGGGGTGGGGGGGGGTGGGGGGTGGGGGGGGTGGTTTGATGTAGTACTGTAGAGAGATTATTGCATGTTTGTTTCCCCCGCAAACACCTTGCATAGCTTTGCATGACATAAATATTTGATTTACCAACTGTACTTTTGTGAATACAAAGTTACGACTTAAAAAAATGTATTTACCAACCAACCCACCTGCTTTTGTTCTCCAGATGAGAAACAGGTATTATTATTTTAATTGGCCTAAGCCTGGTTGCATGAGTGGTGTTGCCATAGAGTGTACATATTCCTGGATTTATAGTGTGAAGCTAGTCGCTCACACTGTAATTGTACAGAAGCGATACCTGCTTCATGCTACCAGTCCATGCATTTTGCAGTACCCTCACGAAACGAACGAATATCCGAGCGGATTAAATACTTAGACGTGCCTCTGCTCTCGTTGAGTTGTAAGTATTTTGTTCTGGTTTTGTATTAAGAATATTTTATTAAGACTCCACTTGTCTAAAGCGCATTAGTTTTAGTCTTGGATCACTAGTATGGTTTTTTAATGTTATTTAATGTTGGTTTTTTCATAATTCAATCCTTTTGTAAATTTTGTTCATTTGATAACAGGGAGGAGTGGGGGGGGAGTTGCTTTTGTTCATGCTGCCTGGGTTACTTTAAACTATTACGTTAGCTACTCCTTTTCACTGGTGTAGTGGATCGAAGTGTATGCCTGTACGCTGTTTACACTTACTTCTTTATTACATCAGTAGTAACCTTGAATCTTGAATGTCCTAATGAATTTGATTTAAAAGAAAAACATCTTCCAAAACGCAATGAATGCTGTAGGCCTATCTTCTATCTTCTAGTAGTTTTTATATATTTTTTTAATTGCTTTACCTAAACCAGAGAAAACAGATTATATATCTTCTCTGTCATGTTGCAACCTTTTGGGCTGATTTACATTTTTCGAGGTTTCTTAGCTAAACCACTGAAATGCCTTACTCTGCCCACTCTTTCCTAACTGCATGGCTGTTTTTTCTAAGATAATGCTGGAACGATAGTATAAAGGTAGATAGGCCTATGTGATAGAAGACCGTTTTCGGAAAGAGCTAGTGCAGTCACTCTCCAATCCCCTAGTTTTTGAAATGCACATCATAAGACTAACCTACATGATGTATGGGTGACATAGTTTGGTGTTTCGCGATCATTACATTGTGAGGAAGTTGGTGAAAGAATTTCAGAAGAAAATATTTATGTACATAAACAGTATAGCTTTCCGATTGAAACAAAATAATTGTTGTACATGTATGTATTTATTGGGGTGCAAAATACTCCACCTATCCTACTCCTGCATAAATATTAACCATAACTATATTTCACATGAAGATTGGTGTTAGTGTAAACTTTATCAACTGTAAGCTCTCAAATTGAAACTAATAAACCTGTTTTTGAAACATTACCAATCCAATACACAATTATGGTAATAAAACACAACCATTGCCGTTAATCCCGGTTGTTTTAATTGTTTATACAACTACGAATATATATTTATGATACTTTATAACATCAAAGTTAAAATCAGAAAACTGTATCATCCCTTTCCTATTTTACCTTTCACTAGGCATTGTACAGAAAAAATAATGTTATTTTACGCTAATTGCACTGTGAGTGATGGGCCCCATTTATATACTATTATGACCGCCTTGACGACTTTAAAAGCCCGAAGCTATATTGTCATTGCCCGTATTTTATAATGAAAATAAGTCAAGGGGGACTGAGGACTCATAATTCGTGCGTAATGTTGCGTAAACAGTTCCGTACTGGACAGGGGAACGGTGCGTAACGTGATCCACCCAGACTAATTGATTTTCCCATGTGGTTGTGGGTGGAGCTGGCCACTACATGCACACGAGTATATATGAGAATGTTTGTCACATCAACACAAATATGATCCTCTATCATTTTGCCATTGTCAGGTCTAGGATAATAAAAACGTGCTAGGAAGATTGCTTTTTGCAGGGTTCTGCATTTGGTGGGAGTTGCTTTAATCTATTCTCAATTAGAGTAGCTCTGTTTCATCAAATTTTTGCATTTCAACAGAGGATAAATTTGTCCAGGCTTTAAAAGATTTAGTCCCGATTTCAGACTGATTTCATCTTGAGAAATTATTTTAAATGGATGATTAGATATGCTTGCCCTTAATTATTACTTTTAAACTCAGTATGAAGAACTCGATCCATCCACAGATGCTGTACTGCAGTTACTGTGTCAAAATTAAATTCTGGCTGGCAACTATAAGAAAATACTGTGTATCAATCCATGAATGGGTTTCGTTGTGTCGTCTATCTATCTATATACATAAAGGGCAAACCGTGTAAATGTATGAATGCTCTGAACTCAGAAACCATAACATATAGACTCCCAACACCATATATATTCTGAATATATGGTGGGTGGTGTACCCCCGCTAGTATCCTATAAAAGCTAATTTAACAATGCCGAGCCTACCAAATATTATCAATACAAGATTTTTTTCTCTAGGTGGAATCCTTCTAAAATACATCTTGAGTTGCCTGTGACTGCTCTACTTACTTTCTGTCTCAGTGGATGTGGTCCTGCCGCCGAGTTCACGAAACAGAATACAGTGCGTAAGTGGAACACAAAATGTTAACTTAACCTTTGTGGACAAAATAAAGTGGTTCTTAAAGGGATTATTCTTGACTGCTATCGGCAAATTCATTGTAAACTTCATTGTAAAATTATTAGTCCGCAATTTATATAAGAAACACTTGATTTTGTACATTATGGACAAGTTGACATTTGGCGCCCCATACATAAGGCTAGTTTGCGCACTGCGCAATGTTCGTGAAATCGGCTGCTGGACCCTTCTAAATTGGGTGCATAATGTATCTGATTCACTGCCATGTTATTAACAGTACAGTACCAGTCAAAGGTTTGGGTACACAAACTTTCTTTGTCTGTTTGAATGACATGTAGGCTCATACAAGTTCGCTCAACCTTATTTATAAATGATGAAGGCTTTATTATGAACTCCATTTAAATTATTAAGTCACAAGCATGACTTCCTAGACAGTAATGATGTCATTATTATCAAAAGGTTACGCTTGGATGCTTGAACAAATTTGGGGCGAGGACAATCAGACATCCAAATATGATAATTGCGGTAAAGATTGTTGTTTGGTCACATTGTTCATTATATACAGCCAGGTAATCTCCCCGGATGCATGCTAGCTATTTACCTAATGATTCGTGTGGCATTATGTGTATTTTTGTTAAGATGTACCCAGACTTTTTGACTAGTAGTGTACAATGTATCAGTTGCATTGTGCGATATCTCCTGACCAAAGCCTTGCATGGTGTGTACCCCATTCATAACAGACAACCCATGTTAAAACTTGAGCTAGGTCGCCACATATCAATTGTAAATTAAGTTTGCCTGTAAAGGATGGATCTACTCAAATATGAAAATTTGCAAGAAAATTCACTGTACCGAATGACTATTGGCATGTTATGACAAATTTACTTTTTGTACTCATCAGACAGAGCTGACACCCATCTTCGTGTTGATACCAAATGTCTCTATGATCTGATCATACAGAATAAAAAACTATGAATATTAATGAAGAATAACGATTAATGAATAGTAATGAATATTAAGATAAATGAGTATTAACAAAATCAAGACAATGTTGGGGCGAAATGATATTGTCTACTCAGCAGAAAGAGATTACTTTCAATTTGGTACCAAATTTCTTCAAGAAGAGCTATCTACTTCATTTTGCTACCAACATTTCTGCATGCTGTATGTGTCTCTCTCTTTTCCTTTTCCTGGAGAAATTTGTCTTGGTATGTTTAATACCATACATGTATATGCAACAAGATCCTGCAAAATTATTACAACTAATGGGACAAACTGACTTTACCTACTGATCAAAAAAGAGCTCAGTTTCTAAAAAATTCTAACCATACCATGTAATCCATCATCTCAATAAAAAAAAAACCTGCCCATTATTTATAAATTATGTTCATTTGAGCTCATTGTGCACCATCAGGTCACAACATGTAAAATGTCAAAACGTGGCTTAATTAAACCCGAGCGTAAATGTACGTTGATGCACAGCGGCGACACGATTCATCTCGTGCATAGTCAACATTCCTGAGATTATGCCAGCGGATTGGGATTGCCGTGAGTGTGTCTTCCCATGGTTGGAAAGCCCAGCTCACTGGCTGTGCTTTGTTTCCCACTAATATTCACTCCACCCCTCCACTCCCCGAGGCCAGAAGTGATCAGTGCAGTAGTATAGCTAAATCTTGACCCAAGCGGATTCATTGTGAGTTACACCAGGTGTGGGCATACATGTACGTCATCATGGCCTCCCTGATAATTGCATGTCATCATCTAGTTGGTATTCTTGACTTCCCTTAGTACTCTTGGGGGGGGGGGCCCTTAAAAAATACTTAGGTGTATACCAATACCTATAAATTTTGGTAAAGAAGGGGTTAAATTCCTCATTCACACTTGGCTGTTTTTGGCCCAATTGTTTTGCCGGCCTTTGTTTTTGCAGAAGTTATGTCGGCATGGGAACGTGACACGTTGAACTTCAACCTAGAACATGCAAAGCCAGACAACGAACTGCTTTGTTCAAACGTATGTGCATGAACGGGGCTTTATTTACTTATCCCTTAATTAAAGTAGTTTTTTTATCTTCGTATAAAGCCAAAAAATGCCCCAAATTCAGGCAATCGTGTCCCTTTAAGCAAGAACACAATAGTAACCATAGGACCTTCCACCCATCCAGTATAGATAAATGTCAGAAGCTATAACCCTATTAGCAGTGTTAATCATGACATTCCTGCCAAGGTGATGCCCTAGTTTCTTGACCAACCATATGGGTAATCCCATTCCTGGCTTGATTGGTCAAGTGATCAGTACACCCCATGGTGCACTAGCCCATCCTCCTACTATACTGTGCACATCAACCATGGACAACTAGCATATGCCCATGTCAGTGACTTACATAGTGTAAACACATGTATACATTTATACAGTACACACACACTATACACAGACACCTTGGTATTTTAATGGCATTTTCCACGTAATGGTCCCAACTGCTGCGCTCCACGTTAAAGGCTCACTGTCTCTAAATTCAAACAGTAAATATAATCATGCAAAGTCTGTATTAAATGGTCTGTTGTCGCATGGATTGTTACTACATTATACAATTGAGTTAATGTCAATTAGTTGCTTGCAAACTAAAGTACATATATACAAATTTTGTTTGCAAAACTCTGCAAAATATACTTTATGCAAATATATGTGATACATGCAGATGTATGAATGGATTTTGCAACTAGACTATGCAATTTGACTATGCACCTATAGACTATGCATCTAGTATTTAAAAATGCAACTATGCAAAGGTAAATTATACAAAAGTAAATTTTGCAAATGTTCGGTATGCAAATGTTTAGTATGCTAATTACCTTTCCAGACACCACTATACCACAGCCCGGTGAGTGCATGTACATATTATGATCGTGAATGTCAAATAGACTGTTTAAGACCAATGAATGGCATGACATTACTTTAAGCAAGAGAGCGTTACAAACTATAGCCACAACCATAATTACATGTACACTGAGCCACCTGCTTTTCCACTTAGCAAAAAAAAATATATCCAAGTTTATTACTTAAGTGATACACCATAGTACATGTGACAATTGTGGCATTAAAATTACTGCTAGCTGCATCAAATTTTTACTGGGGAGCTGGTTTGGATTATGTTACAGTTCAGACACAGTAGTATGATTGTATTAGCATTATTAACTGTAAATGCTCTATTGTTTAGACTGCCACTCAATCAACAACAGTCAGCCAAATCAGGGGGGCGGGGCTGAGATGGGTACACCCCCAAGAGGAATTATGGATCGTGGAGGGACGATGGGGTGTCGGAGATTGTGGACAGGGGTTAGTGGAATGTGCCCCATCAACAACAACGTTATTTCCTAACTATGAAATACTGAAGATGGAAATAAACTACCCTCTCCCTCTCCCCTTCCCTCTCCCCTTCCCTCTCCCCTTTTCCCTCTCCTTTTCCCTCTCCTTTTCCCTCCCCTTTTCCCCTCCCTCCCCTTTCCTCTCACCTTCCCTCTCCCCTTTCCCCTCCCCTTCCCTCTCCCCTTCCCTCTCCCCTTCCCTCTCCCCTTCCCTCTCTCCTTCCCTCTCCCCTTCCCTCTCCTTCCCTCTCCCCTTCCCTCTCCCCTTCCCTCCCC
>JAVCKS010026395.1:0-12994 GCA_032273685.1 Pteraster tesselatus | reverse complement strand
TATTTTCAATGGTAATTTATATGGTAAATTTGAATGGTAAATTAATGGTATACCATTGGCTGTTTTTTTTGTAAGGGTAGGGCTGATATTTCATGGAATGGGGGACTTACTTACCCAAGGTAGAGCATGCTTGTGTAAAGGCTTGCGACGAATGAATTAAGTGCGAGATCATTTGATTTATAATGCGATCTGGAAGACAAAATTAGAATGTTATTTCATCAGTTATTTTGTGCACCGTGTCTGCTCCCCAGCTGTACCTACCTATATTGGTATATATCCATACATCATAACAACATGAAATGTACTACAGGAAGGCCAATAGGGTCTATACCGTTCACTCACTCAGCATTGTGAAGCATGTCGAGGTAGGCGGGGCTTGTGGTCATCGCAAGGAAAAATGAATTCGTCAAAACGGAGGTGATCGTAAGAGCCTTTTGTCTGTGATAGGGTGAAAGGACACAATAATAGTCCGGTAGGCGGGCGGGATTTTCCCCCATAAAATACAGGGACAATTACCATAATGGTCGTGGTATTTTGGTATCTGCAGTTTTAGGCAAGTCACGGTGGCAAACTTTTTTCCCTAAAATATGACCTGAATAAATTACCTCAGGTTCTGTGGTACACGCACTTATTTTACCGTAGAATTCTCGTTGGTTTATTATGAAACATAAAACTGTACAGAAAATAAAACACCACTCGGATTCGAACGACTACCTCGTAGTTACTTCTACTACGCCACTTTCCACAACCCTCCCCTCTTCGCCCAGGCCATGGTCTGCGAGGCTCCATGTTGGGAGTTCATGGTTTAATACGGCCCCCCAGTTTATTGTTGTTTTGCTTCAATGCAATTGTTAAAATAATATATATCTTACGTAACTGTACGATGGGTTACGTATTTATTGTAGAAACCTGACATCTATTTATATGCACTTATTGTGGTATTTTAGCGTCAATGTGTTTCTTTGTCGCCGTGTATAAGACGCGCCCCAACTTTTGAATTTTTTTCAGCGCCAAAAAGGTGCGTCTTAAACATGGGTCAGTACAAGTAAGCTGAAATTTGAAGACCCAGTTCGTAAAGGTAATGAAAGAAATTCCCAATAGCGGGTAAAGATGCCAAATTGGGACTGACAGCCTCCTTTGAACACCGGTTTGTGAACTGCAGTAATCGTGCAACTATCGTAAGGGGTCCCTCGCAATTATCAACATTTTCATAAGCCTAGTAACCGTACGTTGTGGAGGGGAGAGGAGGGGGTATGTAATATGAACAATCCTACAGCCGTACGACTCCATACTCAGTCAGGGTAACCCCTCGCTAGCAACGAACGACCACTGAACACAGCCGGCCTCGCGAGGAAATATTGATTGAACTGAGAGGCAACACATGATTTGAATGATATTTTGTAATTTCAAATTTATGTATCTATCTACTATTTATCTACTATTTATGAAAATGTTGATAATATTTAAAGACTCCTAGGTTATTCTTGGTAATTTTCCGCTGTTCTGGCCAATAAGTACCGCAGCGTTTTCCGAAAGGTCCGTAGCTTGTAGGCCAAAGTTGATAGCATGTAAGCTAAGAGATTTTAAGATGACTAGGTCTGGGAAAAAAGGATCCGGTTGTGAATGAGAAGATCCAGTATGCGAGGAAAACCGACTCGTCTTGGCCAGAAGGCCATTAGGATAACTTTGAGCGTTTCCTATTCTAGGATACGGATGGGATCGGCTCGGATAGAGGAAGGTTGCGTTAAGTGGGCGGGGAGGCTGTAAACTCCAGACGATATAGCCTGAAGAAACCATCTAAGGAATCCTTATGTCTGTGGTTATGCGACCCCAGTTGTGAGCGAAAAAACCAACAGATAACTCCGTACCGGAGGCGAATGGAACGGGACGTTGGGGTTAGAGTTCTCCGTAAGCTTGCAAACCTCGAGATTTGGAGAGAAACGCCAGTATAGGCTAACTCCTAAAGGAAGGACTTTTGGACGTGACGAGATTGTGTAGGTATTCATTTATTATAAAACCCAGATAGAGTGCTGTAAATTAGTTTATGTATTCATTAACCCCCAAATATATATTTAGAGACAGGAAGTTTCTGGAAATTTACACGTTTGGGTATAACAGCTGGTTTTTATGGCGGACGGTCGCGGCCATTTCGAATTTCGCCAATAAAACAAAATTCCCAGGGTACCAGCTTGCTGCTTGCCGTTTTTTTCCCAGAAACAACAATAAAACATTTGTTAGCTCTCAAAACAGGGTTCAGTAATATTCCAGCGGACTATCGTCCGATGTCTACACTTTCCCTTCTCTTGAAGAATACACAAATACCATAATATATCGTGTATGGGTTAGGCTAGCCGTTGCCAAAGACAGATCTTTGCTTCAGAACTGATTGTAAATAGATGGCTATTGAATCGGGGACCAGCGATTGTCCCTGTTATACCAATGTCTATAATTGTATCTGTTTCTATACCAATATATTATCGACTTCAGGGTCATACTTACATTACTGGTTGCTCAGGAATATGAAGGTAGGGTGACGGGCCAAGAAATAAATAGCTAACGGCTGTACCAATTGATCCTACAACCATCAGCGTCCGTGTGGTTTTCTGGAAATGCCCACAAATAAAGTTAATACAGTCGTTTTAAGCACATCATATCTTTACGTCGCTATGCATATCTAATTCGGTCGTTTTCTCAGTTAAAGATCAATCACAATTGTAATGTTGTTTCCCGTAAACTTGTTAAGGAGATCATCTGTTTTACAAATATTTGAATTTGTTTTTTTAAATCTTTCATTCAGAAATGTGTCAAAAACGTGGTAAAGTTTGTCATTTTTCTATCACTCCAAACGGCGATTGAGAAACCTTTGCTTCAATGGCCGTTGGTGGCAGCAGACATTTTATGATGTCACCTGACGTCTACATCACTGAAGAGTCATTGCTGTACGTGCTAAATTTTCTGTCTGTGTAGCTTGAAGTTGGATTCTTTGAAACAGTTTCCCCCATGGAGATAACAGGTAATCGCGTGAATATGTTTCAGATGTATATTGGATTTCCACTTTCTTCTCGAAGGAGCTACTTAATTTTAGATGGGGACGAAATTAAGCAAGGGTACTTATTTCACACAACAGCGGTGTTCTATGGTAGGCGTGCGTACAGTAGTTAAGCGGCCTAAATACAATACACGTACTGCGCTGTATATGTCTACAATACATGAGGTTGATGTCACACCGAAAATTCTATGGGTAGTCCCGTGCAGTCATGGTACAGCAAAGCATACAGCCGTCAGGTTACGTCACGAAAACCGGTCATCAATAATTCATGAGATAGCTTGCGTTTCGCCTTTTACAAAAGTGGGCTATCAATTTCTGAGCTGAATTTCCGGAAAATTAAAATGTTTTGGAGATTTTTTTAAACTTATTTAGTTTAACATAACAATAAACATTTAAATAAGACAAACTTGTACTTGCCATTGTGATTGATCTTTAAAAAAAAGTTTTACCATGGTGAGATAAGGAAGACATTAGTCGTCTTGTTTAATGCGTCTTTAAGTGGAGGGATTTTTCCAGTGGAAAGGTTTAAGTCGAGAAATTCTAAGTCAAACAACAGATCGGAAACACAAGAAATACCGTCGACAGTCCTATTATGAACAAGACGGAAAAATACTGCCATGATAGCTTTCCCGCACCGTGATTGGCTGGCAGTGAATGGCTTTATTAGAGCCCGGATGTTCTATCACGCACTATGTAGTAGGACAGCATGTACTTGCACAACTGCCAACATACAAAGTATTATAATGGAACACAATGGAAATTACGAAATTTTTCAATTGCTCGTAAATGTTGGCAGCTGTGTACTTGCAAAGTCAAGCTCACACGCAACTGGCGCACGTTTCATGGTGCTTACTAAGTATGACCATGGAACGTGCACCTAATCTTACTACAAAACCGAAGGAAAAAAAACCCTGAAATCGCTGTGACAATCTAACGCAGAAATGCATAGGAACTTGGCTTACAAGGGGTTAGCAATTACGCTAAAGCATGAACAAAAATTACATCGAAACAGGAGGCAACGGTCTGAAACCACAGTGTCAATGTGAGAAGGCAAATAACAAGACTCAACCAAGTCTCGTCACTACCTCGAAACTTCCCACGGTTGTCGGCGATTCTCAGTGCATAATAGTTCGGCGTTTTGCCTCATTATCGCTGCAGGCGATGTGGCCTGACTGAATGATCGCGAATTAAAGCGTGATTAGCGTACATATCTATTATAATGCGGATGGGTTCGTATTATTGGAAACTCGTACCGTGACTCTACGATTTGAACCTAAATTAAAATCTATGACTGTACACATTGAACATTAAAGAATGAATGCGAATGTACATTCATCCACGGAGCCGGATGGCACATTAAGCGACGTATAAACAAGGGGCACAAATCGTGTCTCAAAATTAGTCCACGCACCTTACGGTCTGCGACGTATCCCCAGACGACCGAAAATATCGAATACACAGCACCGAATCCAAGGAACACGAGTCCGATTTCCGACGCAGTCATGCCGTACTTTGCACCAGTAGAGAGGACAAGAAAAAACAAAATCCGGCTAAATCCTGCTTTCGAAGAAACGCAGGCATCATCACGTCAGTGGCAGTTCTATGGGCCGTGGGGCCGCGCGCCCGTCTTTTCTTTGCCCAAAAAGAAAAGAGGGAGAGAGACTCAAAAACGAATAGAGAAATAGCGGAGAAGGCTACAGGGTGGTTCACATAAGATCATAACCTAAGATAATCGCGCCTAGGATTATATGCATACACGAAATTTAATATTGGGGTCTGTCATAATCATTGAGTATACTAAAATTAAAAACCAATAAAAGCTTCGAGACAGCGCGCGCCACGAGACCAAAAAAGCAGGGACGAAATCGGACTATATGCACGCCCTCAATATGCATTCTGATACTGAACAATAATGTATACAGACTCCCCCACCCTACCTTGTAAGGAGGGTACGCCTTCGGCGTAGGCCCCGCACATTGCCTTCGCAATTTGTTCTTGTTTTGTATAATCCTCTATCCGCCCTAGTGCATGGCGGCACCAAGGCATCATGGGGGATTGTAGTTATACAACGCTACGGACATTATCGGATAAGACAATCTTTAAACGGCGCGTCCACACTGACCTTTTTCAGGTGAGGTGAAAGTGTAGGATTAAGGAATCCCATTGAGATGCTAGCGTTCATTATCACCAACATGGTCACCCCTAAGGCAGGGATGCCGAGCAGTTTATACAAGTTACCACCCGAGGACTTCGGCGCATCTACACACGTAAACAAATAAAGATGTACACGGGCCCAATGGTGGTCACTTGGAAACAAGTGATTTAAATTGTAGGTTGAACCTGCTCTCTCAGATACTGTGAGCAACAAAACAGTCTCAAGGCAACGTTGACAAACACTGAAGGAGATTTACCTTGGTGAGGCAGTAGAAAATAATTGACAACCACTATTGCGATGTCCACTCCACCGACGACAAAAAACGGTAGGCTAAAACCTCCAAGCTGGACGAAATAAAAACAACTTTACAAAAAGGGGAACTATGGTCAGGCTATATAAGGCGCCCTCAATCGGGCCTCGAATTCAAAGTTTACATGATGACAAAGGGGGGGGGGCGGTAATTAATATTATAAACATAAATTATAATTAACTTGTTTATTTTTCGTTGAGACACACTGCCCCGACCAGACTAAACAAAACGCCACGTCGGCGCTGCATCGGGGATTTGTGTGCCCACATGATGACGAAAGGGCATTCTTTTTACTCATTAGGTCCAAATCGGGTATATCAAACATGTTTGCTTTCCGTCTTGCGATGCTAATTCCTAACCATGAAGATATTTAGATCTGACACATCGCACCACATCCATAGAAAAACAGTGTGCGAACGCCCGCCCATCCGACGGCGACCCGTCCCTGGACATTCTAAGAGGAAGCCAGGAGCCTCAAGTTGGCATGAGTTTCGTCGCGTCGGCGTCGGCCTCTGTATAAGTATGTAAATGTGCACAAAACAGGACAACAGAACTACAGGATTAACTTACATCGTACAGCAGTCCGCCCACAGCTGGCCCTATCATTAACCCCAGACCGCCGGCCATTTCATTTAAACTCTAAAATAAAATTTGAATAATATAAAACAATTAATTCAGGAGGTACGTTAATCACTGTGGGTTACTTTCCATTTACTGCCCCCCCCCCCCATTCCCCGATAATTGAAGAATATCGAACGGTGTTGGTTGTCTTTATACCAGGTAGCTATATGCGTGTACAAAGCCATTCAACGAAAAATAGACAGTGTACACATACTACTGCCCCACGTACGGTACAGCCTGTTAATATGTACCTGTAGGTATGACAAAAAGGTAATGTGCATAGCTCTACCAAGCAAATAATCACAATGGTATCATCACAATTGGCTGCATAATCATAGGAGATACTACAATCACATCATTGCATAATCATTGCAGTTACTGTTACAATTAGCTGTTGCATCATTGTTGACGTCTGCCGATCTTTAAAACTATTATTATTCACTAGTAATAGTGCATTACAAGGTTGTAGAAGTTCAAATTAAATCGGCACCACTCGCAAGTCGATACGACATTTTGTTCGCAAGATATTACCGAAAAACGGTTTTACGTTTGTGTGACGTAACATTTGAACGACGCTTCATAACGTCCCTAAAATTACAAACAAACAGACAGACAGACAGACAGATAGACAGACAGAGACAGACAGACAGGGGCAATTAGATTACATCCGTCCATCGGGGACACGATTAGTATGCCTACCCTCTTACCGTACACATAGCAACATTCTCTATAAATGTGTTAGCAATTATTGTCTGTGAAGCGGTGAAGCAAAGCCCGCCCCCAAAACCGCCCACGGCCCGAAGAACGAAAGCGAACACAACGAAGGTTGTCTGGCTGGGCATCTGAGATAAAAATCTACAAAGAAGGAAGTTGGTAGGTCGTGTTAGTTGGTGAGGGTGACGAGTAGCGAAGCCCGTCTGTACAGGTAAATTTAGACATTACGCTCTCGACTGATCAGAACGCCGCATTTTGCCCCAAATCGGTCTAATTAACATATTTTGAGGAGTCGTGAGGAGCTGGACGATATTATTGCCAACGCACAATAAACACGAACAAGTACGAGGTACTGTATTACAGGTAAACACTGATGAATACACAATAAGTACAGATAAATGCGAACAAACCTGTAATAAATACACACAATAAATACGAATAAGTACGAATATTAAGTACGACGCTTTATTGCCCTGTAGGCCCTGTAAGAGACGCTAGGCGAGAGATAAATCATGTATAATCCAAATACTTAACAAAGATGAGTTGTGCTGCGCCAGGGCTTCAGTTACGGCTAGAGCGAAGATAGATGACTACGACCAATGGGATACAGTACGAAAAGGGTACACGCTCCAGAAGAGACTCGCCGAAGATCTACACTGGAAAGTCACTGTACCTGACGGTTAGTGTGGACTTAAACCGTTTGAGCATATAGCTCACTTGTCAAAAACTATTCAAACTAACCTACTCACATAACTGCATGTAATTTCAAGCCACATGTGATAGACAGTCCAATCGGTGCGCGTGTATATAACCTTTGAACCCAACTGGACCCAACTGGACCCTGCACACTACTTACCCAAACATGATGCTGGAAGTCCCATTAATGAAAGGTCCAATCAGAAACAAGTAACGGGCTCCAGCATACGGAAGCTAAGTACAACAAACCAGTAAACAAAATTATTTTCCTTCAGTCAAGGAATTAATTTCTTTGAAAGTTAACCCTATTTGAGCGCCCCATCACTCACCGACCGCTGATCGTTGACCGCTGAGCCGCACGTGATTAATTGCAGCTTTGACGGGAAACAATGACAACATTACTTCATCGTAAAACAGCGGTGTTTTCTTACAAATTGTCTTACAAAACCTGGAGTTCTTATTTGGCAAGCGCGCAAATGGTTACATTACTAGAAGTGGTGATTATATTGGTCAGCGCTGTCAAAAGCGGTTCGAACCCACGCCGGCCTACGTGGCGATTGACGTAGGTGGTGGCGATTGAAGAACCTCCTTTCGTCTACAATTAGGCAGTAGATTTCCAACAGGAAAAATGGAAACAAAAACGATTTTATAGGTCTTGATTCTTTCAACTTTATATCATGACATTCGGTGTAAATGTTGTCGGATATTATTTTGTCTCTCGACATTGTTTGGACAAACCCAAGGACAACTTGTGACAAACATGTGACAAACATGTGGCAAACATGTGACAACCTTGTGACGTCAAAATGATCTTATTGATTACAACGCCGCTGTTTTGTGTACATTTCGATTAATAATTTAAAACGAGACTTCTAAACTAAATAGTGGATGGAGTGTCGTGACCGACAATCCAGCTTATCGGTCTCGAGTTAACTTCCGATGTTATCAAAATGTAGGCAAGGCACTTATGACCGTACGTCCTCCGCCCGTCGGATGGAACGTTATGGTCGCAGGTCCCATGTGTTGTATAAGACCCGTGCTGTTTTTGTTTAATGGGATTGCATGAATGTCATCGACGATAATAGTATGACGGCTTCGTCTTTTGTCCATTCAGTTTTTCCGCAGCTGGTGTTCCCATAGTTCCTTTACTTGTGTAGTCAAGGGTAACTCAGTGGTGCAACGTACTAACGTAGCAGATTATGTCTAGATAGCACAACCGATCGCAGCCTACAAAACACGGGTCGCGCTACAGCATTAGAGATGGCGGGGCAATATATTATTTCTAAAACTCACCAACAGAGGGCAGGCTTTTTGCCAGCTTTCTTTCAACGCAGCAGAAAGATGAATATGCATATGGCTTTCCACATTGTTGAATAAAAATGACGTCATTACAACATAAAAGGGGGAATTGTTTTGGAAATAACTGTCAAAATCCTTCAAAATACATCGAAAACTGGCTGGTATATGACTATTCACCTAATATCCCTCCGCTTCATACCGGTATTATTATGAAGCTGTCCCTGCTTTCCAAGAAATAGTTCATCCCTTGGTTGTGTTCTTTTGTTTTAGGCTTAATTGATGACACCAAGATCGGTCACAAGCCTAGGATCTTGACAGTGCATTAGTAACGTGATTGCGCGGTCAGGAGGACGGCACCATAATATTAGGAGAATTCGATTGTACAAAGTTGAACACAAGAGGGCGCCACAGAAAACTTGTGAGAAATCCGGTACGGCGACTCGTGAAAAATGTCCAGTGCTCAAAGAAGATATAAAAGTGGGGCCCAAAAAAGAAAACGTCAGCAACTAAACCAAGAGAGAGCGAAATAGGCTAGTTATGGTGTCTCTCTCTGTCGTTGTCATTTGGGTTTGTGGGGAACTGTGCTACTCGCTGGCTGTTGAGTATAGGCCTAATTCTGTTTTGGCTGCACCTCATGTTAATTTGCTATTAGACTAGACTATTATGCGTTAGAGTGGTCTGTTGCCTGGACCTCTATGCACTGCTGTGTAAATTCGTGGGTGTGGGTGTGCGTGCGCACGCGGGAGGCCTCCCCGAGACAGATAGCCCAGGGCCCCAGAATGGCCTAATACAGCCCTGACTACTGGGACACCCCCTCCTAAGAGGGATGATGCATTAATATTGGAACCCAGAATTCCTGAAACAAATGGTACATGAATACACAAATTGTTAATATTATTATTTTTATTATTACAATTATTATTACTACTATTATTAACTTACGATTTTGCCCGTAAGAATAGACGCTATAAAACTCGCAAGAGCAGCTGCACCGAAAATCAAACCGACTGTTGACGAAGTGACTCCTTTGTTGGATGCCTTTAAGAGAACACCGTAGAAATGAAATAAAGAATTTAAGCACCCGTACAAAATAATTCAATTGTTCGGGACTTTGCATGGTGGGTCGATTGATATTCTTAATTTATAATAATAAATAATTACTTAATATTACTAATTCATTATGTTAATATTAAAATAGACACCAAATCTCACTTAGGCACCACCTAGTAGTAGTTAGTAGTAAGCGACCACCGTTGAACTCCCGAGGCAACTGACCGGAACCGCTTTTTATATAGTTGTTGCTAGCCCAATAATGATTTCGAACGACCACGCAATGACACGCCGCGGAAAGCTTCCGTGAATTCGAAAGCAGTTTAGCTTCCATTCGGGAGAACTGACCTAAATACTAAAGCCGTGAAGGTATCGTACCGTGAAAAAATAGCATTGCATTGGCAAACAAGGTTACTATAATTATTCTATAATATTTTACTAAATATTACAATAAATATATCGGTTTACCTATAGTATTATAGTGCTACTGTAGTAAACGCTACAATGTAAGGACATTTTATCGAAACCACCATAATAGTTGTACAATTATAACATTGTACTACAGTCAAACAGCAGTGTCAGTCCGAGGCGTTGTCATTTATGTTTATTGAAACTTTATACACGGGTTAATTAGAGGTCTAATAAATAAATGTATTTATCTCGGAAACATTTTTAAAATACCTCCAATGGAAAAAAAGGGCGCCATGATGGAAACCGCCACGACGTCAGCACATGAAGCTAGCAGGCAACTCGCTAGGGTGAACGCTTTGATCGTGGTGCACTTTCGAGTAGCTGGCGGTAGCTTATCTTCGACAACCGGCGAGTCTTGCGTAGGCTTTTCCACCGTGTACCCTCCGTCGTCGGCTGCCCTGGTCGACCCATACAAACCCTCTAGGTTATTGCCAGGAGCAAAATCACCATGTCCGTCAGACATGATGGCGTTTGCCTGTTCTAAATTGGAGAAAACGATCTTCGCATTCCGCTTTTTGGTTATACAATCGGCGACATACTGTAGTGTACAGGTACCGTGTGTGTGTGTGTGTGTGTGTGTGTGTGTGTGTGTTAGGGAGAGTAGATGTCTATAAAGTTTCTGCATAACCTAATAACGGTCTATAAGGTTCAAGGTTAATTTTATTTCCACAAAATAAAAAAAATAAAAAAAATCTATCACAGAAACACACAAGGGAGTTATAATTCACAAGATGTAGAATAGTTATACATGGTAATATTGTGGATGGGCTCATGGAGAAGCAGAGCTTATAAGCATGAGCCCCTAGCATACACATGCATTGATGCCTGCGAAAGAAAAGTGGAACCAATTAAAAAAGCTAAATACGTATATAGGCCTCAATGCAGTGCATGGTCTATAACGAAAGTTACTTAATTAATACACTCAGTCACTAACACTAGACAAGGACTGGACAGACAAACAGACAAAACAAACAAACAGGTACGTCAGCAATAAGTTATGTACAATTTGCATCTTCTACATTATAAGGATTTGACATTAAATTACAAGGATTCAGCAATAAGATTTTAACAACACAAATTTAAACTCACGTTTAAAAATGGAGAGATTTGTTGATGTTCTGAGTTGATTAGTTAATAAGTTCCAAAGCCTGTGTCCCTCGTATTTAACAGTTTTATGAGCAAAAGAAGTACGAGTGAATGGAATATGAAATTTGGAAGCTTGACGAGTAAAATGGGTATGGATTTCAAGATTTCGTGAAAAAAAATTTTTATTTTTAAATTAACAGTACGGACATGTAAACTTAGAAAAACATATAAGAACAGAGATAGGTCTGTAGTTATTGATACAAATAGGATCACCCTTTTTGAAATAACTGGAAGAACTTTGGCGAGTTATTTTTTGAGGGAACAATACCAGTTAAAAAAAAAGACAATGTGAGCAAGTGGCTTACACATGGAATTAATAGAATTCTTAATGATAGATATATTGATTGAGTCATGACCGGAGCTTTCCTTTTTTTGCAAATTATGAGCAGTTTCAACTATCTCATATTCAGTGGTCGGAACAAAAAATAAAGAATTTGAATTGGGATGAATGAGGTAATCTGTAAAACTACTAGATGGGTGAGCAGATTGGATGTTACTTGCAAGATTTGGTCATATATTTACAAAGTAATCATTAAAGCAATTAGCAATTTGATAATGTTGTAATGTTTTTTGGAAATTCGTAAAAGACTTGTTAAAATATTTTTAGTATACTTGCTGTTATGAGTATTCGTGGGATGCAATATATATTGACGTTACAGTTTATTTTTCTTATTTATTAGTTTAAGGAGTGAATTAGTGAGCCAGAGTGAATTAAAATTATGATTAGTGTTGCATTTCTGTTTTTGTCGAATTAGTGGAATATACGTATCATATATATAATTGAATTTATCCATAAACATATTAAAAGCAACTTCTGGATTATCACTAGAAATTACATCCCCCAATCGCTAGAGTGTAGGTGATTATTAAACCTTTGGAGATTGTCAGTAGTAAATTTACGAGAAAAAGAGGAGTTATAAATACTGTTCCTATCATGGGTACTGTTTGGGGTAGGAGAATGTACAAACATAAAAATTGGTAAGCGATCTGTAATATCAGATAATATCAATAACGGCCTGCGAGCTAGGGTTGGCATGGTTGAGTAAGTTAACAATAGTCTCCAGAGATTATACAAGGTTGGTTATTAGAAGCAATGCGAGAACACACAGTTTGAAAAGTGTTCATAAACAGAGGGCGCTTTGTAAACAACACCAAAATAATGTTTTTTGCTTTGGGCGTAGAAATCTCAATGAATAAGAATTCAAGGGAGTTATCTGAACAATTGGGATCTTCTCTAATATTAATATTCAAATCACAAGAAACATAAAGGCCGCGATTCCACCTCCGGTCTTAGCACCCTGTCTATTATTCACAATTATAACACCTCTTCCTTTGGTTCTATCTGTTGATTGGCCGAGAGCGTGCCACATGGTATTCTGTATTTTTACTATTCAACGATAGCCTGGCAACCGATGTACTAGTGAATGGGTACACTGGTACCCTGACTACATTGACTTCAAACATTGATTTAAACGAGCTACTT
>JAVCKS010026384.1:0-12996 GCA_032273685.1 Pteraster tesselatus | reverse complement strand
CACTGTGATGTGAAGGCTGGGTACGAGAGGTATTTTTAGAAAAGGGACATGGTGGACGGGTATTCTGGAATTGCTCCCCCTGGCCTTGTATCCAGACTTCACCTCATAATGATGTTAATTACAATGGTGGTCACAAATGATAAGTGCAGAGTTTGCCTAGGCTGGTCCTTGGCACTAGTCGTTAGGCCTAGGCCTATTTGAACTAGGCTTGAATTGATACGATATAGAAAAATTAAATTCTTGACAACCGCTCACCCGCCGAATCCGGTCTTTGAAAGTGTGATAATCGAACACCCCGCCGAGGTTGATCCTTTTCTCCGGTTCGCTGCCTTTCCTCCTATCGTACACGTACACCACCGAATCGTCTTCCTCGGTTGGCGTTGCTGTTTTGCTCGCAACGTCTTTAATCTTCAACCTGTTCGACGCCATCTTTACATTGCGTCAAACAAACAAACAGATTTAGTGCACTTTGTCCACTGGATATACTGAAGAGCGCCCTCTGTAAATATACGCCATCGGCAAAGACTACGCTCAACGAGTGGGTACGGTGGGTGAGAGGTTGAGGTGGAGCTTGCGGGGCCGGCCGGCTGGAGGTTCTGTACGTACGTACCATACGTACTAAACTCAGAAGTGAGGACTGCATTGCCCCATCCGTGATCGATGTACTGTATACAATATGTTTTCACTTGATTTCAGAAAAAAATAATTGAGGCCATATTTCACAGGATTACAAAAGTACCAAGGGTGCGCGGTCCGGATTGATATTGGAACCCGCACTGGGTTCACTCAGTTCCCCCCTCTATAGATTCCCCGCCCTCGGCTAGCTCGGTTCATTTTAGACTCCTCCCCTTAACAAGTAAAACACACTGGTACTGAAGCAAAATCCCTGTAAAATAAACACAGCACGGCGTAAACCACCGATAACATAACGCCCACTATTGCTAACGCTGGTGTTCATATTTTACACACGTACTTTACTCATACGTGCAGGTTTCAGGTTACCAGTGTCACGTTAATCAACGAGAAAATTTACACATCACAAAAATTTTCGTTAAAATGGCGGACACAAATGATGCGCAAATATCGGGTTCTCCAGTCCAGGACGTCGACCCAGCCGCCGAGTTTCTTGCCAGGGAACAGGATGAACTTGCAGGATTAGACGACGATAATTTCGTTGGAGGAGACTCGGTTCCAACCGGAGATTTTACGACGCAACCATCTTTGACAACCACCGGTAGGTACCCAGAAAAACATCCCAAATCCCATTCCCATAAATTGGATCACCCACTAAAAATGCCAATTTAAATTTCAAACTTCTCCATTTTACATGTAACTTATACCAAATAAAAGAGGGACAAATCTAAAGCATTATAGGAAAAATTGAAAAAAAATCCAGTAAACGGTTGAATTGATACAGATTTTTAAATATTTTATTTAATACACCTTCCAAAACAGTATTTTGACAGTAAAAATGTAAAGTGCTCCTCATCTGAGCGTTGTACATTTATAGCTTTGGAGAATTGACACATTAAAATAACACAAAGCACTGAGAATCACACCGCAATCATGTTTTACCCACCATGCCACACTGTAGACATAGTAAAAAAGCGTGAATAAATGGGAGTGAATTGTGACGTGATCTCATGAATGATTTTAAGTTTGTTTACTTGTCATATCTCCAAAACCACAATGTACAATGCTCAAATAAGGAGCAGTTTACAATTTACTTGTTTCAAGTCTGTGTATATGTACGCACTCTGTCACTGTCAGTATCTTCAGTTTTGACATCCCTACAGTAAAATGGAAATATTTTACGGCTACTTATCCGATTTTTTAAATTGAATCGTAATGATCCATAGAATTTTTGACGGTTTTTAAATATGGCCTGATCATGCTATAGTTTGAACTTTAATCGGTCAATATTTTTTCGATTTTCATTCAGATGGTTCACTCGGCAGTGATTATGGAGGATTTGAAGCTGACCAGGTAAGTGTAGGTACATTATTAGTCTCTCTCTCTCATACATTCCAATTTTTCGATCCATGAGCTAAGGCCACAATCGACATAATAATAGAGTAGACATGATTGAATTTAGTTTGATTTAACAGCAGGACAACGAGGGCCAGTTGAACGGGCCCACGGACACCTACTCCTCAATCTCCCAGGTGGACCGACTCGCGAATGAACCGGAGCAGATCCGTCTGTGGAGAGAAGAACAGACAACCATGCTCAAAACAAAAGGTTAGGGAGAGAGACAGGGGACCAGATGTCCGCCGACCATATAAAGACTGGTTTGATATTACAGGTGGCCGTACATTTCCAACTTTCTTGTTTCTCCGTAGACTTGGATGCCGACAAACAGGAGACGGAATGGAGAGAGATTGCAAAGAGGGAGATCTCTGAATGGAATAGCCGGCAGGCGGAACAGCTAACAAAGGCTAAAACATCAAACAGGTAACCTGTAGGGAGCAACGATCAACGAGTTACACCCAACAGCTGTCATGTTTCATGTCCGATAGCACCGAAATGGTAGTAGAGGCCAATGATAAATTGCTGTTTGAGAAGGTTCATTTACACATTTGGCGCAAGCTGCTCGGTGGATTTGTTTTTTGCGATATATTAAATTGAACCTTAAACTTATGCGTGTACAGCTGTTTGATGTGAATCGTTGACTGTGAGTTTTTATTTGAGGGGAACAGCTCCTAGTTTTGGCTTCATACCAAAATAAGTCTTTGTCTTTGTGTTTGCTCTAGTCTTGAACCTCTTGTCTCCTCTAGCCTTGATCCTTGTCTCTCCTTGTGTCTTGGTCCTTGTGCCTCCCCTAGTCTCCATCCTCGTGCATCCCCTAGTCTTTCAGCCCTGTGTCTTCCCTAGTCTTCATCCTCCTGTCACCCCTAGTCTTCATCGTGTCTCTGTTCCTTCGTTGCAGGGCATCGGAGAAGGTGTTTATCGAAGAGCGTGATGAAGAGACCCCCGGCCAGGAATGGGAGCGCATCGCCCGGCTCTGTGACTTCAACCCTAAGAACAGCAAGAACAGCAAGGACGTCACTCGGTTGCGCTCAATACTACTGCACCTCAAGCAGTCGGGCATGGAGAAATAGCCAAACCAAGATAGTTAACCTATGGGGAGATAGTTAACCTATGGGGAGATAGTTACCCAATGGGGAGATGGTCAATCGATAGGGGGCGTAGTCAACCAGTAGTCAATCAATAGGGGGGGGCGTAGTCAACCAATGGTGGGGGGATGGGCCGTAGTCAACCAGTGGGGGCCGTAGTCAGCCAATGGGGGGGTACAGTCGAATATACAATATATGTACAGTTTGTCAATGTACTTCCGACCAGTATACTCTAGTCTTGATTATGAGACTGAAGTTTATTTGGGGGTTTTTCGCCTACTTATCAGGAAGAGCCCACTTTTCTTGTCACTTCGATGCAAAGTATGTGTGCTTGTTTACTGATGGACAAAAAAGCACTATCCTATCGTGTTGTCTTTTTTGTTCATAAATCATTTTGGTATAGCCCGGTCACACGCGTAAGATTTATCTTCCACTTGTAATGTCCCTCCTGTGTAAAGTTTATACATTTGGTAGCTGTAACCCTTTGGAAAACGTACTGGTTTATGTATATGTAACAGGATCACCCAAGATAGTAATGTGGGTCACCGGGTCAAAACCAGGTTGGGGCACGGTTTGTGACTGTGTCCCTTGTTACATTTGGTATAAATATACCGCCTATTATCCTTGTAAATTCTACTTGGCATCAAGGTGTTTTTCACCTGGTTAAAAGTTAGTCATTTGGTTGCTACATCCTCCCTGGAGGGTTTATGTCTACAGTCTTTAACAAACATTCCCCCAAAATCAAAATATACTCTTGTTTATATTGATTTCACAATGATGAATCAAAGAGTGATTAGAATAATTATATAATAGTTGTATGAGGAATGTTTTTTCATACTACGTATAAAACCAACACTAGCTAAATATTCCAATTTAAATATTCCATTGTGCACCCCCCCTTATCATGTTTGTATCCTGGGAATGTTCGTCTTGTGTACTTTGGTCAATTATTTGATTGTTGAGTAATTTCTGCAACCCGGCCCTTACATATTTTGAAATTTGTTCACTAATATGTTTAGTAAGTATAGCACGATAAATCATTGTTTTAAAACAAAACCGATGATCAATTTTGTTAAGAACTGAGTATTTTAAAATATAAGTGATATAGACAACGATTCAAGGTTAAATACAGTTTAGCCTCACGTCAACCGATTGCAAATCGGTGCAAACTAGAGTAGAGTAACGCTATTGCAATACTGCGATAGCTCCCTCAACGACCAACATTGTGCAGGAAATGTACTAAACCTTAACCAAACAGGCGGCGGCGGCGGAGACTACATACATTTGTACAGAGCCGGCCGTACGGCTCTGTATTTGTAAAACGAAGAGCGCCACCACCTCTTTATCGTAAACAAGATGGCGCCGCCCATGATGGTCTAGAATAAAATTATGAAATAGTAATGAAAATACCGTGGATGCGATGGACGAAACAGCAGAACATACTGACCTTGAACTAAACCACCAACCTATAGAGCTTCATATTTGCAAAGGGAATATACTTGTATGGAACGAAAATGGTGAGTACTACCACTTGTTAGTTGTTGTACCAGAACACTAACTTGACTAGGCAGCCTAGTTCTGGGCTCTGGCCTAAGTTTGGTTTGTTTTAATTTAGTTTTGTGTTGTTGAAATATCTGTTTCCCTAGTGCACGACTGCAAATACTGCTATTTGTAAAGTTACTACTGGTAGGCCTACTACTACTAGTACAGTAGTGTTTCTATCATTCATTAAAACAGTTCATTAAACTTTGACCTGAGCTTTGCCTGTCTTTCATCAAGATGTGAGGGTTCTTCGTAAAACCCACCATATTGTTGGTGCCCTGGTCGGTTCATTACCACGGTCCCCAAGACAGAATATGCAGCTCGGCTTGCCTCTACAACTGATGCCAGAAGAGGCATTGGTGCTTATCGAATACGGTAAGACGACAGCGTGAACGTTCACTTAAACAAAACAGAATTTGGAATCCCACCTCAGGCTCAGTTCTTCCCCACTTATTTTCACACTAATCTAGACTCCAAGCAATACTAACTTACAGAAAAAACATTAGAATATAACTAAAACAAACTTTATTTAATTTAAAAGTACATTGCATTTTTACTGATGACAGGCGTTGCCAAACTTGTCAAAATCCAAATTCAAAAGCCCACACTCGATGACGCTTTAGCCTTCGAACAAGCCAGAGAAAACAGCTTCGCCGAACAGGTGAGTACCATTGAGCTCTTGCACTTTTGTTTTAATATTGCTGTTATATAATTGGTTATGGGTCGTGCACTAGTCTTTATTCTAGATAGTCTTTTGGTATTTAACTTGGTGAATCTGCCAAGGTACACTGTATTTAAAAAAAAAAAATTTTAAACAATCGAAACAAGTTTCAATTGCAAGTAAACCAAAAATATTATTTTGCAAATTTTGTAGCAAGCATTATGGGAGGCTCAGAGTTCTGTGAGAAAAAAGCAGTTTGAGCACGTCATCGCTCTAGGCCGCACAACGAAGAAACACCGAAGGGCAGAGCGGGCGAAGAAGTTGAAACGCAAAAGGGCCGAACGTCTTCAGGGTTGTTCTGATGGCGCTCAACCAAAAAGTAAAACTGCCGCGGTAGATAGTGATTGCCCTGAAGACAGTTCAATCGACGTGGCTCTCCAAGATGCATCCAAAGTTCCTAAAGACGAGGCTGCTTCAGCAATAGGAACTTGCGTTTCCTGTGACGACGTGGCCGAAATTCGAAACTCTGACCGTGAACTTTCCACGAAAAAACCAACGAAATGTGATGATTTGGGGAATGACACGAGCGAACATGATAACGACAGACGGAACAAAGTTAAAAAGACAGCTCAGGGTCTGATGGAGAGTGAGCAGATTACAGACGGTCGTTCTGAAACCGACGGGTATGAAGCAGAACGAGTCGCGGAAGATAAAGTCGCAAGTTGCTCCACGTGTCCTCGAGACGTCGTTGAGGCTTCAAGACAATCGGTGGAGGATAGAGGCAAAGGTGTTGTTGGTTCGGACGAGGACTTCAAGAAACCGATGGATACGGAGCCTGGTTCCGGTTGCCTGGTGCATCTGGTCACAGGTACTATGGCTAAGGTCTCAAGTTTTTCTCTTTCGAAAACTTAAATTCCCTTGTGTAAAATTGTAAAATTTGTATTAAAAAAATGTTGGGTAGCTAAAAGTAATCACGCTTAATCGCTCTCTTCGGAAGAATGATAATGATTGGTTGCCTAAGTTTAGTTATTCTCAGAAACTGACACTTTTAAAAATCCAACGTACCCAGGAAGATTCTGGGTTTTTTCCTGCATTCTACTGATTCCCACGATTTTCGCAAAATTTCAGAAATAAGGCTAGTGGGAACCAGCCTTTTGCATACAATGCAAGCAACATTGACTGGTATCCATGCCTAAAATCTTCTCAACTAATCAGAAAACACTCTTCATCCAAAACGAGATAGCTAAGTTGGTTATTATCTACAAATGTTCAAACCCTGTGTTTTTTTTTAAACGATTCCATTCACAGCTTCAAATGCCACCCCTAGATTGGACATAACGGCTGACTGGACGTACCCAAGCACACAGCAGGAGCTACTTAAATACCGCGTTTTCAAGGACTTCTGGGAGACCGGCTACTACCTGACGTCTGGCTGCAAGTTTGGCGGCGACTTTCTGGTCTACCCTGGTACGAAGATACCGGTATATTGTGTTTAACCCTGCCGGCCAAATTGTACGGAGGTTATGTTTTGGGCCTCTGATTGCCTGTCTGTCCCAATTACTTTAAATCTTAGTGGGAAGGTTGTACATGTATATGATAACAGTAGGAGCCTAGAAGGTGATTATATTTTGAGAGATTTCAACGGTGCATTTTATGGCCGGTTGGAGACAATCAATAATTATATTATTTAGAAAAAAAAAAAGTTGGATTTTGAATCGAACTTTGCTTGTTTCCCAGGTGACCCATTCCTGTTCCATTCGTACTTCATAGCCATCTGCGTGCCCCACGGCAAACCGGTCTCCGCGCGGGACTTGGTCATGTACGGCCGGCTGGGAACTAACGTCAAGAAGACCATTGTGCTGTGCTCATTGGACGAAACATCGGACAAGTTGGTACATACCTCGCTTCAATGGACCGGGTTTAGTTGACGGGGGAGTTTCTGCAGCAGGAAGCGACGGAGTACTACCCCCCTTCAATGGTACGCTAGCCCATTAAAGTATCCATTTTATACACTTCTTCCTCTGTAAAAATGCTAGTCCATCCCTTCTTGGCTCCTTCATTAGTTTCTCTAACAATTTTCTGGTGGGCCTACCCATTTTTATACCTGCGTTTACAAGGACTTGAGGGCATAGTATCTTGCCCAAGAACACGACACATCAAAATTATTAAGGAAATACCGTTCTATCATCAAAACCATTGCTTGTATGGCTGCATCAATCCTATAACGATGTTCTGAAATTGCACTACCATTACGAGATCTTCGCTACATAATAGTTATGCCGAGATAACCCACTTGAGCCTACACTAGTGATGTATCTTCCCCGAAAATTCAAATGCACGCACTCTATATTAGGGAGCAACAAGCCATTTAGCTTAGATAAAAATCGCAACGTCGGTGAAAAATATAAAACAATAAAAACTAATGAACATTTACAATTGCTTGATTAAAATGTGTGTTATTGGTTCAGCAAACAAGCCAATGTTTTTCTCGGTTGATAGTGTTCAAATAAAATAATATGTTAACACTTTTTTTTTCAACAATGAACCTCATTTATATACAGAAAATTTTTATCCATTACAGAATAAATTGATGTATGAAACATTTTTTATAGAAACATTATAAAAGCATTTTATAGATCAAAATTGCAACTCGTTTTCTGTATGCAGCACGAAGAATATTACGTATAAAAATATACATATGAAACTCCAAAAGCTTCATTCCAAATCTCGTGTACATGTTTCTACTGGTTTCATTTTTACAAGAACCAGAATCGGTGAATATTTATAACAAAAAATCTTTACATTTTAAATTGCTCTATAAAACCAGAATGCAGTAGAATTGTTGAAATCATTCCACTATAAAAACCTCTTACATTTAAGATTTCCTTAAAAAAAAACAAATTGGAAAATCTCGATTCGAAACGACCATTTCATTTAAGGTTTTTTGGGGCAGTTAAATATTTTCCTGAGAGAATTTGACCAGCAGAATTACTTTCAGAAAATAAAAGTTGTTAAAAATATTCCCAAAAAATATTCATAGCAAAACCCAGATTGTACTAGGATCATAGACTCGTGTCGGGCAGGTCTTTTTTCTCCCCTCTTTCCATATGACAGGCACTCCTTCATCCTTAAAAGACTAACTGCAGTTAGTCAAAGAAAGAGGAACGAGCGAACCTTACTGTGAGGTCTCGGGCCACTCCGATCGGACAAGAGACATCATCGGTTCATTTTCTGGATCGTCCATTTCAGCTTGTCGTCAAACATCACGTCCGTCGTCTCCAACCAGTATTCTCCAGTTGTACAACATCGCTACTAACCTTTAGCACACAGGCCCTGTACCAACCCCGAAACACTTCGCCAAACGTGACAAGAAACATCATCGGTTCATCTTCTGGATCGTCCATTTCAGCTTGTCGTCAAACATCATGTCCGTCGTCTCCAACCAGTATTCTTCACTGTTGTACAACATCGCTACTAACCTTCAGCACACAGGCCCTATTATGCCACAGCAGAAGCACTTCGCCAAACGTGACGTTTCATGCCGTCAGGGGTAACTCTCGAGTCGCGCCAGCCGCCGCAGGCTGCTCCTGCTCCGCGAGCTGTTGACGCCGTGCGGCGCCCTCGCCGCGTTCTTTGCCCGGAAAGCGTTGCAGTCCGACCCGCCGTGGAACGCCAGGTGGCAGTTCGTGCAGAAGTCGTAACCGCAGCGTTGACAGAGCGCCCGCTGTTTGTTCATGAGGAGTTTGGCCGGGGAGGAGCAGTCGGCTCGAGCGCACCTGGTCAGAGATTCATCGACGAAAAGCGCAGTCGAAGCCTGTAAACAAATTACTATCATGTCAACAATGATAAAATAACTGATTTGGGGATAAATTACTTTCATCCCTGAAGAACAAAACAAATCCTCAGAAAATTATGGGTGTTAACTTCTTGACAATGTGTGACAGGTTACACAGACAGACAAACAGAATTAACGCAGTCCAAAAGAATAAGTCACTAATGAGAAAACTAATAAAGTAACAATAGAAATTGGGCTCCAAACAATAGTGACATTGTTTAAGTGGGAACAAAGTTCCGTTGTTATGTTAACGCCTCATTGTGACGTAATAAAAAACCTAAAAATCTAAAAATCCAACCTGGATGAATTGTTCATGGTGGGTTGCGGCCTTTGGGGCTGGTGTACTGCTCGCACAGGGCTTGCCTAGAGCTTGAATCTCACCGAGAGCGGTCGCTGAACTAACGGTGAATCGTGGAATGCACTGCTTGCGATAATTTTCCTATCGAAGAATGAAATATAATGAAATATGAAATAGTATGAGGAAATTGATATTGAATACATTTTGTAGAAATATTTTGTGATACGTACTATGCCCTAGGTATACATTGTTAAATATTTAATTTTTAATATTTGTATTTATATCATTGTATACTATAAGCATGCGGTTGATGAACCATTCATGAGTTGACTCATACCTTGAAATCTTTCCTCCACTTTCGTTTTTGATTTAGCAGCTGGCGCTTCTTGGACTCCGTAGCACGATTGCTCCTGCATATTTCTCTCCATTCACGGTTTACACCACTGAAACTGGAAATATGTAATAATGAATTATACATGGGCCTATGGGTAAAGAAGTATTCATTCTGCAATAGGCCTAACAATATTAAACTTATCCTGTCTCACGTGGTGTCACAGGTCACAGACACGGTGTAGTCAACGAATTAGAATGCAACGTTTCGACTGCAGTACAGTGCTAGTTTTCGTCAGGTATAGAACGGTCGTTGACCATTCAACATAAGATACGTTTATTATAATATTACTAAGTCTTAGCATAATAAATTATTATTAGGACCTAGAAACTAAACTAAAGCAATGTTTTGCCCAATGATGTCCACTTGGGAAAAGGCCTACAAAACTACAAAGATTTCCCAGAATGTCATAAACTATAGAGCCTACCTAACAAGATCTTTAGCATCCAAATGCGACAAGATTTTCTCCACCAGAGCTGGCTCGTGGTCTTTCAGCGAAGAAACAATGTCCATCTGTTCCCGGCCGGCCTTGCACGGCCTGTCGTAACACCTGCTTCTTCTATCGTTCCAGTAGGTGTTCGCGATCGGGGACCCGTAACCCGAATCGTCCTGCTGTAGGCCCAGTTCTGATTTTCCACTAGATTTGGGGGTCGTAAAGTCGGTTTTTCTCTCCATTGTCGAACGGTTCGTCTGTTTGGTGTTTTTGGTGAGCATTGTATGTTTTCTGGCGGTGGTTAGCTGCTGAGTGTCATCCATCGACATGATCGAAAACTAGTATTTTTATTTTTAGTAAAAAATCGATGATAGGTGTTTTAGCCTCCGTAAATTTCACAGCTTCTTAATAACGAACACTACTTTATGTTAGCGTGGTACATCGGTAGCGAGACTCGACATGGGTTTTGAGGTATTTGGGTGGGTAGGTAGGTACAAATTCATCATCAAGCAGTCTCTTTTTCTCAAACTCATGTTTTTGTGGGAAATTTAGAATTTGGAATTGGCGCGCGCGCGCGGTGGCCGTCTAGTGGCTATGAATAATAATGCATGTGATTGGTTGATGAATGATGCTAGTCTTAATTAAAGACTATTTAGCGTTGGCTCTCATGTTTTCAATAGGGTATGTCTATGTCTATATCAGATATAAAGCGCCCCCAATTCAACAAAGCTACACATGTATACTAAAAACGCCTCTCTTCAGGCTACACGTACGTAAACAAAAAAAGCTCCGTGGTGTTGGCTGACTAAAGTACTGGTAGTATTAGTAAATATACTGCATGGCAGTGGTTCAAGTTGGTAGGTTTGGTATTTCTTGAGTCGTCCGCAAGGTAGGAAAAAGGTAGCAGCAATGTACTTAACAACAAAAAAACTCATTTCATATGTAAATGTGGTGTATTCCTCTAAACATGTATTTACAGTGACGAGTTGTTTTATTTCAGATTTTGGAGAGTTAGGGGCATAGGCCTAGTTAGTATTGAATAGAAAGGCGTGTATTTCCGACACCTTTTTCCCGTTGTGTACAGGGGGCGCTGTTCATAATTAGTGTTCAGAGTTATTACACATTTTATGTAGGCAAGGATTGAGGTGCTAACCGCCGGTTTCCCTTAACCTATTTTCCCAAATTCTTTCCGTAGTGTATTATATTATGGGACTAATTGCAGAATACCCCGCAACCACGTCCCTTTTCTAAAAAAATCCTGGTACCCAGAATTCACTTCACAGCGATAGTAATTACAAGGGTACCACACTAGTCACCAAATAAGGAGTTGCGGGGTATTCGACAATTAAGCTTTATATTATGACAAGTTTCAAGCTTTTATTGTAATTTTTTTGTGATTTTTCTGTACATTTTTGGTTAATATTTTATAGAGCTGTCTAAGCCTAGCCATGGATACACCAAAGCCAGAGGGAAGTGCGCCAACAACCAAACAGATATTAATGGTTTACATCTGTGGAGGTTTGAGGAATTCATTGTTTTTCAATCAAATTGTATTGCATCATTTCTTTAAGCCACTTGTTTTCCCTCCATGGAGTGAAAACAAGTCACAGTTGCACAGCTGGCAACCATTGTTGAGACGCATTGTCAAGCTGGTGTGTGACCTCAGGTCACGAAAAAGCCAGGATGTCCGGCGCAAATGGCCCTGACGCAAATTGTGTTTATTTGTGTCAAATGCTGGGTACATACTGCTGTTCCTCCTAGTTCTGGGAGTAGTTAACTCATATCTGCCTGAACCGAATAAGATTCATTAAACGCTATACCTGGTCTATGGGATATAGTTAGCCAGATATGGGTTAAAGATTCTCGTTTCATCACTCGGAAAGAATAAGTTTGCTTCTACCCATATCTTCTTGAGTGATAAGGTTACGGCAGCAATGGAGGTTCGCAGAGAGTTTGTATTGCGCAAGAGAGGGCGCTGTGACTGGTAATCACAGTCATTTCTTTATAATCGACACTGTGTGGCAGAGGTACTTGCGCTGTACTGAGTGCCCTCTTTAGTTAAACACTGTCTCTCATTGCTTCTATTACCTGGTCTACAGGATATCCAGTAGTTGGGCAGATGTGGGTGGGTGACACCTCTTTTCGTATTTCAGTTCGTGTTATGTCATTTGTTCCCCATTTAGAATGCCACCACGAAAATGAAATCCGTGCCCGCGACCCTATCCGCTGTCGGGAGTGCGGATATCGTATCATGTACAAGAAACGGACAAAAAGAAGTATCCTTTTCAGATCCTGAAGTTTATTTCAATTTTATCTTGTAACTTGCTCTGAAAGGTACTGTTTGGTTAATTTACGTTTTGGTTCTCAACTCTTCTAATGCCCAAATTGTACATGCATGACTTATGAATTGTACAATTGTATGACTTAGAACATCATAGATATCTTGTATGTTTACATTCTGCCAAATACTTAAGTAGTAGGTAATACCTGATGCCATTTTAGGACTGTTTAGTCACAATTAACAATCAACAAATATGTCATTTCTAAATTTACCTCAGACAGTCAGTTATATGTACCGGTATTCTCATCAGGAGAAGTGCTGGACTGGTGGAGCTTAAGTAGGCGCAGAGTGTGGGAGGTTGGTTAAAGAGGAACTCTAATGAAATTCAACATTATGACTTTTCAGACATTTTTGATAGCCTATGCATCCCCCATAACAA
>JAVCKS010026383.1:0-28919 GCA_032273685.1 Pteraster tesselatus | reverse complement strand
TTTTAAGGACCACAGAGTGCCAATAATTTTTGGGGCGAAGCGAAGCGGGCGTATAATACTATTTCGGGTGATAACACCGAGATGGTCGAGAGTTATAAACTGCAATCACTTTTTTCCTATATATTTGCTAAAAATCTAAATTAGACTTCCTCCATCTGTGTGGTACCGACCGGTAAATTTGGGGGTCTGGCTCATAGCCTATAAAGGGCAAACCGTGTAAATGTATGAATGCTCTGAACTCAGAAACCATTATAGACCCCCAACACCATATTATATTCTGAATCACCCTGACCTCAGGGTGGTTCTGAATATTAAAAAAAAAAACCCGGATGTGTTTTATAACCTAGGCGGCGCCGGGTTACCCCCGCTAGTAATAAATAAATTAATAAATACATGTAAATAAAATACCACCCAGACGAATACACCAATGCCGTGCCAACCGGCCGTGACCACCCACAGCAAGCCGCCTTGGTGAACGGCCGCGAGGGGAACGGAGGTGCCGCGGCAAGGTGTTTGACGACGGGACAGGGCAATGATGACATCGAATGTCGGGAATTTCAGAAGAACTCGGCCGCCAGGCTCGACACGCAGGTAGGTCGTTAGACGGGCCGTCGTCATGGCTAAATATGGCGCCCTCATCCGGTTACTGGTGCAAATGACCAATAAATGTACTTTGGGTGTATTTGCTTGCATGGGGGTGTATATTATTACCAATCCGCCGAAGGTTGAAATTACAGCTTAGATATGCTCACATTCGGTTAGTCACAACAGGGCCTATTCGCGAGATTATGTGCCTTCAGGCATAATGTCTCCGTATCAATCGCAGCCCTTTCTAGGTGATGAAGAATTCGGTTCAAATGTCTGAGACCAATCCGTTGCCATGACAATAACGGTGACGTCATGGCATTCACAATGGCGGCCCCAAATCCATTTGTTTAATGTATGTTTCGGACCATTTCAGACGCCCTCTTGAATTGAAGAGGTTAAAACTGTCTCCATATCTATATTTAACCGGACTAGTTTAGATACCAGTTGGAATAGCGCGCGACCTCTGTCGGTTAGTTCCGATATCCGTTGGAGCACAATGGGCACGCACGCACGCACGCATTAGGCGGATACCGGAGGCTCTCTCTTTAATGTGTTAGATATTCGTTAATGTTAAGGAATTTAATTGGTTCATAATATGTGAACACCCTGAAAACACCCTCTCTTCGGCTGCCATTGTGAAGGCCATCTTGGATACTCTTCTGGAAAAGAGGGCAAAGAAAGTGGTCTTAGCTCCCCTACTGGATGCCGTTATGATTCATAAATTGTTGTATAACTACACCAGATACGGTTTCATGTTACAATAATTATGTTCGTGCCATAACATATGTGTATGTAATCAGGTATACAAATAACCGCACAAATTATTGATATGGAATTCGTTTAGCCGAAGGCTGCAATAAACTCTACTAATTTTCCCACAGTAAGTTTTGTCAAAAATCAGTATCTTTCCCATCGAATATTCAAATAAGCGCATATAGAGTCTGTTTACTATAGTGTGAGTTTCATTGTGCAACGTATGATGGTTGGAGGCGTAGAAATACCGACCGTCGGGTCCCGGGGAATCTATCGAAATCGGAGTTGACAGTAATCTTTCATAGTATGCTCCGTTCGATGAATGGCTTTTAAAGGCATCTGATCTTGCGAATCGATTGCTGCAGCACTCTACGGAATAACGTTTATCATTGTGGACCGGTACGTCATCACTTTGCAAGGCCTACCTTTCGGCGCGCGATCGGGAGCGAACGGTAGTCGTCGGTTTACACATTTGTCAGACAAGATGTCTGACGAACCTTCTCCAAAATTCCACAGCAAAATGTACACAAATATCAAAACAACAGTAAGGCAATATCGCTTTACGTTGAATGTATAGTGAAACCTTACAGGATCCATGATTTTGGCAAATTTATGGGGGAAAACATAATAGCCTTTCCGGTTACGACTATATTTTTCAACACATGAGTTAGGCCATTTGGGCATTACGCCGACGCTAGGTTTTACACAAATCATAATCGGCATTAGCTGTTTGGTTGAATAGTCTCACAACTATAAACGGTAGTGGCAGCTTTGCTGAAAATATGCATATTGCCCTCCGGTAGGCTTCAAGTTTGACTATAGCGATAATCTTGGCTCCAGAGTTGTACCTGTTTAACCCTTCGTCCTAATAAAAACAATTCTGGGTTCGGTTGTGTTTTGATTCGGTTCTGCATTTTGATATTAATAAAGCCGAGTCGTTTTCTGCAGGTTGGGGAAAACAATCTCCGTTTCCTTCGAGAGAAGGTGACCTGAAAAAGTTCTAGCCTCAGGCCCTGTATAGTAGGCATAAGAGGTTTAGAATTTTAGAAGTGACGAGAAAGCTAGGTCCTAGAAGAAACTGGGGAAAATACACGAGGACAGGCGAGCAAAGACCAAAAACTAATTTCACCGGATCAGAATCCCTTCTGATACATCGCCCAATCCCATTGGCGAATGTACAATCTATTGTCCTCTATTATTGGCGTGTAGTTGTCATTGCTCTTGAATCTATATGAAATAAATCTCTGCTCTTTAAATTAGGAAACGCATCGATGTTACGTTCTATAGTAACATAACTCGTGCCACTGGAACCACGGTGGAATGACCCAGTACGCGTGCAAATGGTTACGTAAAATTAGCAGGTCAATTTGTGAGGACATGATTAAATGTTTACAAAAATAATTGTATACTGGTTTGCCTAATTACAGGTGGACTTACTTGAAGTGGGGAATCCGGAACAGGGTGAGCATGAATGACATCGATAGCTTTTCTGTAAATGACCTATGTGATTTGCTTAATTCTAAGAATATTTTAAACCAAGGCCTTTGGGATTGCACTTAATCCCGATGTGCATAAGTGTATTCCCGGCGTAAACACAAAGTAATGCGCGGGTATACCAACGACATGTTCAAAGCACATCGTAGGTATGGAGGTTTTCATCCACATGAAATAATACTACTATCTCCGTGTTATCGTTCTGGTCAATTGAATTATTTCGTTCTCTTGCAAATTCTGTGAACTGGAATGAATACCAATTCACTAGAATACGGTTTCATTTGATTACCAGTTCACTGGAATAGTTTAATTATAGTTGGGGTTACCAGTTTATCCACAGACCCGGGCGCATATCAGTGTGTGTTTATCTAATGTTGATTGATCGCTCAGTAGCCTTTCAGTTGCGGAGTATTTTCTTGCGAAAGGGGTATTTCCTGGCAGCCAATAATTTACTTTGACAAGGAAATATTTGGCATGGCTTTGACTGGAAAATAAACACTCTATTACATTCGGTTTTGCAGATTTAGATCCATGTTCGGAAAATCCATGTGGTGAAGGGTTATGCGAGGTAAGAGAATTTTTTTTTTTTTTTACAATTTCAACAAAGGTTAGTGATTTTCAATCGATACCAATAAAGGTAATAAAAATAAACTTTTACCCACTACTAAAATAAAATATTGTCATTGTCTACGGTATTTGATTAGAACCAGCCGCAAGTATATCTTCATTTTCGTCAGTACTCGGTCTGTAAAGTTCAGTATGTGTATATGGCCTTCGGTTTTGCAAAAAAAAACACATTTGGAACAATCACAGTAAATTAAATAAGTATAATTAATATAAACAAGGCTGGAAAGATGGCAAAATACCGGAGTCTATTAAAATCCAGACGGATGGACGCAGCTGTAACAAATACACGCCGCTGTAAGACAATCTCATTCTCCTACAGATACTCGAGTTCAGTTTCCGGTGTATCTGTTCCCAGTCCTGGACGGGACCACTGTGTCAGGAGCCGTTACGTTACTGCAACAGTCACCCGTGTTTCAACCAGGCATTATGCATCGAAATGCCGGCCGGCTACCGCTGTCAATGCCCAGCCGGTTTAACGGGATCGCGGTGCGAAGACAGCATCATGGATTGCGATTCGAACCCGTGCCGCAACGGCGCCATGTGTATCGACGGTACGGTCAGCTTTACGTGCATCTGTATGCAGGGCTACCGCGGAACTCGCTGTCAAATCAACGTGGACGACTGCTCCCCAGGTCGGTGCCGAAACAACGGCACGTGCGTCGACCTTGTGGCCGACCACGCGTGTATTTGCCCCACGGGATTTTACGGGAAGTCGTGCGAGTTCGACGTAAATGAATGCAAAAGTGATCCATGTCGAAACGGAGGACAGTGTTTCGATCTTCCCGGTGATTACAAGTGCGAATGTCGACAGAGCGATGATGTAGTGCACACAGGAAAACAGTGCGAGTTCCGCCTCGTGGATGCTTGCGCACCCAATCCGTGCGGGAACGGTTCAACCTGTATAGACTTTGGACACGGGTCGTTTAGCTGTCTGTGTCAGGTGGGTTACGAAGGAGAAACATGTCAGGTGGATATCGACGAGTGCGAGGTGCTGTCAAAGGTGAGAAAGAGACGGAAGTCACGTTCAAGTAACGTGTGCAACAACGGCGGTACCTGCGAGAACCTGCTCGGGAAATACGCATGTCGCTGCTTGCCTGGGTTTAAGGGGAGACACTGCAATACAAAGATTAACGAGTGTGAGAGTTCACCCTGCCAATATGGCGTTTGCCAAGATATGAACAACTCATTCAGATGTCTGTGCATTCCGGGATTTAACGGGACACTGTGTGAAGTCAATGTCAACGAGTGCAGCAGCCATCCTTGCCTGAATAACGGGACGTGTGTGGATCTCATTGATGATTACTTCTGTGTATGTCCGCAAGACTACAGAGGTATCCATTGCGGCATGGTGATCAATCGCTGCACGGGGAACCCTTGTCAGAACGAGGCGGTGTGTCAAAACACCGGCATTGATTTCATCTGTAGATGTCCGCGTGGATATACAGGCAAAACGTGTGAGGTGGAAATCGACGAATGCTTGTCTGAGCCGTGTCAGAACGGCGCTACCTGCGTCGATATGATAGGGGGTTACTCGTGTTACTGTATGCTCGGGTTTGACGGCATCCACTGCGAGGTCCTTGTGGATGACTGCGAGACTAACCCGTGCCTAAATGCCGGCACGTGCCTTGATGGTATCGGGACGTTCTACTGCGCCTGTACGGCGGGATACTACGGTGTCATATGCGAGTTGGACGTCAATGAATGCTGGTCCGAGCCGTGCCTGAATGCCGGCGGCTGTCTTGATTTGGTCGATGACTTCAGTTGCGTGTGCGCTGCAGGGTACGCGGGGAAACAGTGTCAGATCGACGTACAGGAGTGCGTGTCCGCACCGTGTCTTCACGGGGCCACGTGCGTGGACATCGTGGCCATGTACAGATGTGAGTGCCCGATGGGTTACGTCGGAAAAAACTGCGAAATCGACGTGGACGAGTGCGCAAACTGGCCGTGCTACAACGGAGCCACGTGTGTGGACAACGTTGGCGCGTTTAACTGTCTGTGCCGCGAAGGCTTCACCGGTGCATTCTGCGAGGACAACGTTGACGACTGCCAGTCAGCACCCTGCGTAAACGGCGGTGTTTGCTACGATCAGGTGGCGGGGTTCTACTGCCGTTGCCCGGCAGGATTCGTCGGGCATCGATGTGACAGCGACACAGACGAATGTTCCGGTAACCCCTGCATGCATGATTCTGTGTGCCTGGATATGGTGGATGACTTCATTTGTCTGTGTGAACCTGGTTTTACTGGCTTCTACTGTGAGGAGAACATCAATGATTGTAAGGCGCAGCCTTGTGTACATGGTACATGCACTGATGACGTCAACAGTTACCGCTGTTTGTGCAAGGATGGTAAGTATTTCGGTTCGTGGAAAGCAAGCGGATAGATTAATTCCCAGCCGATATGTCATAGCCTTATAAATAGCGGAACCAATTACATGCTAAGAAACGCATTGCGCTCAGCATTTTGTTGTCACAAGTGCAAATCTACAATTTAAATTTACTGCTAATTAATATTAAAGTTAAGAAGATTTGTTAAATCAAATTTTATACTTTCTGAACTAAGCCCTACAGTTTTCAATTGTTTTTTTCTATACCAAAACCAGGTTACACCGGGGTTAACTGTGATATTCAAATTGACGAGTGTGCCAGCTCACCTTGTCAACAGAATGCTTCTTGCGCGGACCAGACTAACAGCTTCGTATGCCTGTGCTTGCCTGGTACGAATGGCAGACTTTGTGAGTTGAAAACAGACAATTGCCTGTCCCAGCCCTGTCTGCACAATGGAACATGCAAAAACGAAACAGGATCTTCGTTCAGCTGCAACTGTACCGAGGGCTACACCGGGTTGAGATGCAAAACCAACCTAGACGAATGCGATAGCTCCCCGTGCCGAAACAATGGGCGCTGCATCGACAGGATTAACCACTACCAATGCGTCTGCGCCCCTGGATTTCTTGGTGTAGAATGCGAGATAGACAAGGACGACTGTTTGGAAAACCCGTGTGAGCACCCCAATGCTACGTGTGTCGATTTGCCGAACGGGTTTGTGTGCCATTGTCCACCGGGTTACGACGGGCGGACGTGTGGTGTCGAGCAAGATGCATGCATGTCGGCACCGTGCGCGGGAAATTCGACTTGCACAAATGACAGGGATTCGTTTACTTGTGTTTGTTCGCCAGGAATAACTGGTAGCGTGTGCGACGTGGATATGTACGAATGTAGCAGTAATCCGTGTCGACACGGCGGGCTCTGTAAAGACAAGATGGACGCGTTCGAGTGTCAATGTTTGCTTGGTTTTACAGGAACTGTGTGCGAAAATGATATCGCGGAATGCGACAGTGGCCCGTGCCTCAACAACGGAACGTGCGTCGACACGGTGGGCGGGTACCTGTGTGAATGTTCTGAAGGGTTTCATGGGATACAGTGTCAGGTGGAATTGAACGAGTGCGAATCCGAACCGTGCATGTATGATGGGGAATGTATCGACGGAGTTGGTGTTTTTGAGTGCGTGTGTGCGGTAGGTTACGACGGAGTCCTGTGTCAGGAAAACGTCAACGAGTGTGACAGCTCGCCGTGCGTCGACGGCGACGGGCAGTTTGAAGAGGCCATCTGTATCGACTTGGTAGGTCAGTTTAGATGCGTTTGTCCGCCAACCAGAACAGGGGGTCGATGTGAAGACTTTATAGACGCGTGTAGAAGCAATACATGTAGTAACAACTCAACGTGCGAGTCAACAGGTGGTAACTATAGATGCATCTGTCCCCCCGGGATCACAGGATTCATGTGCGATGTCGAGATCTACGAATGCAGCAGCAACCCTTGTCTGAACGGAGCTCAGTGCATCGACCTTGTCGGTGAATTTGAGTGTCGGTGCCGGCAGGGATTCGCGGGTGCGCGCTGTGAGAACCGGACCGACGAATGCCTGAGCATACCGTGTCAAAACAATGCAACTTGTTTGGACGTGGAGAACGGTTTTGAGTGCAGATGTGATAATGGGTTCATGGGTCCGCTGTGCGAGTACGAGCTGGACGAGTGCCTGTCGCAGCCGTGTATGCACGGCAGCCAGTGCTCGGATCGTGCTGGTGGGTTTGTATGCAACTGTTCGCTCGGATACGATGGGCCACTCTGTCAAGAAAACGTTAACGAATGTGCAAGCTCTCCGTGTGCCAATCAGGGGCAAGGAGAAACAGGTGACCTCCAAGAAGGCAGAAGCATATGCGTTGATGGCGTTAGTGGATACATGTGCATCTGTCCGGCTATGAGAACGGGACAGCAATGTGAATTGTGGATAAATGCTTGTCTTCAATCGCCGTGCAAGAATCAGGGTATGTGCATCCCCGCTGAGGGTACATTTGAGTGTGTCTGCACTCTTGGTTTCGCGGGTACCACATGCTCTGTGGACATTGACGAATGCTCGAGCTCCCCCTGCATCTACGGGTACTGCATCGACAAATTGGCTTCGTACCGGTGCAAGTGCTACAGAGGATTTCAAGGTGAACACTGTCAGAGAAACGTAGACGATTGCGCCCTGGCCGGCAACCCGTGCCATAACAAGGCGGTCTGCGTGGATATGATCAGCGGTTATATCTGCGTGTGCAGGCCCGGATTCACAGGAATGGGTTGCAAGGACCTGAAAAATTCGTGTGCCTCCGACCCGTGTCTGAACGGCGCGACGTGCACGGGCCCCACCGTATGGGAGGACTTCAGGTGCCATTGCGCGGATGGTTGGGTGGGCCAGTACTGCGAGGTGGCGACGGGGTTGTGCCATTTACAGCCATGTCAAAACCTCGGTCGCTGCGTACTGGTAATGAACGACGTCGGACATATGTTTGGGTATGAATGCCAATGCAGTGGAGGATTTACCGGCGAACTCTGCGAGAGTCAGATCGACTTCTGTGCAGAAGATCCGTGCTCCGGGGCCGGGACGTGTACACGTGAAGTGGAAGGCTACAAATGCATCTGTTTACCAGGTGAAGTCATATTTCTCTAATAAAGGAATCTTAGCAGTAAATCAAAGTTAACTTCAACTTGACCCTTTATATCAAATTGTTTTCAGAATAAGGCTAGCGAGAACCGGCTAAAATTACACATTGTATTCTATTCATAATATAATTGACTGGTATACATGGTATGCATTCCTGTCGACTATTATTCGCCAATGGTAGTGAGAGGGTTAATGTGCAGTCAACAATTTTCACAGCCGTCTGTCGAACCGATTTTCTTTTAATTACCAGAATAAACCCTACTTTTTGATTAAAAAATTCTTTTTTGACGAGAGCATGCAGCGACCCATTGATTTATTTCGTCACGAAAATTTACTTCATCAAGAAAAGTGAAATCTTTGAAAAAATAGTATCTTCGTGCTGAATTGTTTTTGTAATAATATTGTAATACGTATGTAATTGCATATTTTCTCTTTCCGTCACAGATTATGAGGGTCATCATTGCGAGATATACAAACAACCTCAAAGATGATGGAAGACGGCGGTCTGACCTCCTGAAGAATAACAAACGTCATACACACCGGCCTAAAGGTCATAATTACAAACTATTTGTACAGAGTGAGACACACTACAGTTTACTGGAGAATGACAAACGTTTTGAGAAAAATAGACTAGACTAGAGACCCCCACGATGTATACAATCAAGCCGAAAACAATATTTGTTTACTTGTTTAATTTTCATGGTTTATTTCAGACCACTTACATTGAAATATACAACAGTAGCACAGTCATATTGAAATATTTGCTTGGCTTTATATACTATTTCACATTGTTTTCAACAAGTCTTGACACGACACTAACATCTGGGTCCATTTTTATGAACTACACAAAAATTGACGTTTTAAAATATACACAGGGTGGGACAGGGTCGGGGGATAGGGTCGGGTGGGGGATAGGATCGGGGGGTCGAGGTAGGATGAGGTGATGGGGGTCAACAGCACTGGAGGATCCCAGATATTAATCTTCAGTGAAATGTTTTTCCCATAACTTGCAATCCTTTCCCCTTCTTTTGGCTTTTCTCCCGCCCCTGTGGTAGCCATAACTGTGTCTCAATCACCTTCTCTTGAAGGATACGATATAGACCATTTAGACTTGCACCGATTTCTTCCTTTGAAGGATGCCAATAAATAAAAAGCTTGGGAATAATAGTTATTAAATTGACAAACTCTTCACACGTTTATTTTTGTATTAAGCACCACATTATATTCAGTTTTGTACATTTACTGTACATAATGTACAAATTCACTGTTAGAAATAAAAGAAATGAAAAAAAAAATACTGCTTAAGTTACAGCATTGTCCAACGAGCTGTTTTAATAGAATAATCGTCTGGTAAACTGACTTTACCAACCGCATATTCCTCGGCTGAATCGCAATTCAACAGACTAAATACACTGGGGGGCTATAACATGTGATTCGGGGCAGGCTATTTCATGGTTACACAGAGACATACAACATCCGTACAATCTTCACAGTGGATATTGTAAGCAAAAACAATCTATGGAGAGTTAGTACAAACTGACGAAGGTATTAGCTTGTCCTTAACCACAATGAAACGTATAGTATCTAATATCTGATGTGTTTGCAGCCGTTTGACCCAGCGTTTATGCACAACACACTGATTGGTCATGAAGACGTACTTGTCCGATTTCAACCCGATGAATAATTGGCTGGCAGTATATTTTCGACCTGAAAAAACTCTGTGACTATCCGTGAATGGATTTTTATTCCCCGATGCCATATAACATTTTGAAGCTAAGGACAAGAGGCAAATCAACCTAAATTATAAATTCAACATTTGAAATTCTTTCTCAATGTGGTTTGAAATCGGACAGCACATCTTTCAGATATCTAAACATCAGGAAGTAATGGTATTATTGACATCAAAAGGCCTGTGGAAGTGTTATAACACCCTCTGTACATAGTTAAATGTAACCTGTTCTGTCAAAACCAAGACAAAGTTGACAAAGTTATTAATAATTTTGAATTCTTGAGAATCTCAAAAATATTTATGAGACTCGTTAATTGGGGCGATATGAGTGATATTATTTTCAACAAACTGTGTATTTGTTTTTGTAGACATACCTCGTTCAGAATTTGCAATATCAAATCATATTTTCACTAATAATATTGAACTCAAACTTTGGGAAATGTCAGGAATTTATTAATAATAGATTGCAATGGAACCAGTCCACACAAAATAACTATTTGGGGCCGTTTGCAGTACTATTGCAAGCTGTGAGTTTGTCTTGGTTTTGACAGAACAGGTCACAAACATAGTTTTAGTAAGATATGTCAGTGTTTTTGCTGTTGAGTTTGTTTAAACAGTTAATTTACAAACAACTGCTAGAATGTTTATACAGTTAATTTACAAACAACTGCTAGAATGTTTATACAGTTAATTTACAAACAACTGCTAGAATATACGCGAGTTTGAGTCTCAATGAAAGTTTTTTACCTAGAATCACAGAAATTGTGTCGGTACAAAGGGAGGGGCACCAGGTGCCGCCGCCCCCCCCCCCCAACTCCATGCCCTGTGCCCCCCTCACTTTATAAAAGCATACCAAGTTTTTTGTTTGTCATGTTTCCACTTGACAAACAGCTCAGCTCAGTATACATGGGATATCATTTTTTTATTACCGGACATGATTCAAGGAGGACATGCCTATGGCGTACTCAACAGCAGTCTATCAGAGCAGAGTCTGTCACCAGACGTTGGACTCGGACTGAGGCAGCTTGACCACGCCCACGCCTCCGCCAAGACGCCTGTAGTTCATGCTGCCACACATACGCCACGATTTAGTCTCCGGGTCGTAGATTTCGACCGTCTTCAGGTAGGTGGTGCCGTCGAACCCACCCACCGCCATCAGCTGGCCGTTGACTACGGCTAAACCAACCTGGAAGGGTAGTTGGGGAGATGGATTTTAGTATAGGGGGCTATAGCCTTTTGTCAAAGGTAACAAAACATAATTAGATTAGGGTTTGGGTTGGGAGGAAATATACCATGTTTTTAATTTTTTAAGATATTCAGGTTTACAGAAATGTACAAAGAAATACATTATGTATATTGTATAATTATGTGTATTTATGTTTTATTCTGAATCAGTGTTGCAGACTTTCCGACCATAACCAAAAATAAAACAAATGTCTTACCCCACTCCGCCTGGAGTTCATAGCGACGATAGGTTTCCACGTGTTAGTGGTCGGGTCGTAGCGCTCCGCACTACTCAACTCTGTCTGGTCGTCCCGCCCGCCCACGGCGTACAGCATGTCGTTATAGACCGCGCAGCCGAGGTGCTTGCGTCGCGTGCCCATGGGCGCCACCGGCGTCCACTTGTTGGAGCGCGGGTCGTAGCGCTCGACGGTGTTGAGCGGGGACGTTCCGTCCGAGCCACCGACTGCGTACAGAAAGCCGCCAAGTACAGCCACGGCCACACCGAGTCTGCGCGTGCTCATGGAGGCCACGCGGGTCCACCGATTGGCGTGAGGCTCGTATCTTAATTTTAAAGAAATAGTAACTTTTAGAAAAAAATAATAAAAATCTATTCTGTATTGCTTTAGCTTTAGCTTAGGTTTTAGCTTTTAATGCATTTTGTTGAAATGAACTACATGTACCATCACAACAACAGTTTGAGAAACCCCCAAAACAAGAAATAAAGCTTAGAGGAAAGGGCAAGACTTGGCAATTTGTTTTTCGGTCTTTATGGCTGGGGCTGAGAAACCATCAAAAGAGGGATCAGCTTAGAGAAAAGAGTTGGCAAAATAAGACTTCATCATACTGGTTTGGTTTTTTTTTTTTTTCGTACTTCCAAGTCCTTGCTGAGAAACCAACAAAAGAAAAAACCTTTATTGCAAAGGTTTTTAAGTTACCACAGTGATTTGAAAGGTTTTGCCGACGTTTCAATCTTCTAACAAGGATCCTTTCCAAGACAAGGACAGAAATAAAAATAATGTCCTAAGCAATTGTGGACCCGAGAGAGAACTTTCTAAATGCACAGACACAAATGATGTTCCGATGAAGAACAATATTGGACTTAGGAGAGATGATTTTCCTGACCGCGTTGTAATTATTTTGATATTTTGATAGTTGTGTACGTACATCGATGTACGTACGTGCATACGTACCACATGTAAACATCTACATCATTTTTCCAGCGTGTTATTAAGTGTGTATCCCACACCCGGCGTATTCATTAACGTGATAAAAATCGGCAGACTATCGGCTCATATAGTCATGAATAGAGGGTGCTATAGCGACATGTTTTACTGCATACAAACCTCTATGTCAGTATATGCGTGGCGCGGAATGAAGTCTGTATCCTGTACCATTTTATCATGTTATAAACGTATACAAAACTTGGAGCCATGTTCTTTCTTTATTATTGTGCCAGCCAAGTTGCGATATCGGTGCAAGGTTCCGCAGACACCGCGAGGGATGAAACAAGATGAAAATGTGGATTGTTTTTTTCAACGGCCGAATTTAAAAAAAAAATGCGGAAATCGGCGGATTCACAAAGAAGTTGCTTGCCTGAGCAATAACTATACATTGTACCTTTCCACTATGTTGAGACACGACACGCCATCCTGTCCACCCACTGCGTACATGTAGCCATCCAGCACTGCCACGCCCACGCTGGTCCGACACGTACTGGTTGGGGCTACATCACTGCTCCACTGGTTAGTCTGGGGGTCGTACCTGAAACACGTTTGGTATCGTAAAATCAAAGGAATGCACTCATTCTGTATCATCTACTTTTCAAAATGTACATCAGAAAAACGAACCTTGGACAATTTCATTCAATTAGTCACACTTTTACAAGAAATCAGGTTTCTATTTGATCAGTTATTTTGTGCACATTCATATTGCAATTGAAATCAGCCGAAGCATGAATGGGAGGAGGGTAATTTTCTCGAAGACGGCAGCATTTCAGAAGGAAATACTTAAGCAGTTAGCATGGTGTTTTTCCCATCAACACCAATTGTGAATATTACCTATAATTACAGTATACACCTTCTCTCAAGTAACTGAGACTGAGTAACCCCCACAAATGTTTCCTTTGCGCCGCAGAAAAATAAAACATGAGCCGTACCTCTCAATGCTGTTCAGGTACGATGACCCGTCGTGCCCGCCCACTGCATAGAGGAGGTCATCTAGGACAGCCACGCCCACCCCGCATCGTCTCTTGCTCATGGGGGCTACCATACGCCACTCGGCATTCTGTGGATCAAACCGCTCCACGCTGGAGATCGCATCACCGCTACACCATCCCCCAACTAGTAATGAATGACAACGACACACAAAGAGTTGAGATTCACTATCAACGCAGTAACATGAGATCCGGGAGGTTAGGCTTATCCATAGTAACATACATGTAATAGACATCCAACATCGGTAGTCATTTACAGATATTTGACGTAACAGCAAGACTTGTTTTCCAACTGGCTGTGTTGCTAAGGATAAACTTTCCCTGAATCACATTTAGTCCCTTTCAATACCATGGGCGACTACGGTCGACACAAAGAATATTGCATGGATACCAGTCAATGTTGCTTGCTTTATACACACTAGCCTATTCTTGAAACAATTTGGTAATGAAATGGTTAATGGGATTATACACTGGACAGGTGACTAAATAGAACAGCATGTACAACCAGGCTTGTCTTTGTAGTCTTTGACAATGATTTCATGGCAATAGCATGCCCACCAACATTAGTCAAAACAAGCAACACTATTCGAGCAGGTAAACCACAGTTAGTCATCGGCTGGAAAGAACAGGCAGAGTAAGTCTTTTTGCATTTTTAGGGGTTTTCAACAGCATGACTGAGAACCCTTCCCCCCCAAAAAAGACAATCTTGCTGATTATTAGGATATCATCTATAATGTTATTAGTCTGTCATCATCGAGGATAAAATCTAGATATTAATTACAGCTAAACTTGTATGTGGCTAGAGTGGATTGAACATTATATTGAAGATTAATAACTATAAAGGGGAAGTTACTCACTGAAGAAGGAAGTTACTCGTTACAAGGGAAGTTACTCACCGGCGAAGAGGACCTCCCCACATCGGATCGGTTTCCTGGGCCGAGTCCGGGGCCCCTGCATTAGGGGTCTCTCCTGGGGTAAGAGCAGGTAGTTCTTAGCCTCGTCGAGTAGGTCCCGGCACGCCTCGTCGCTTCGAATCAGGAGGTCCGTGCTGACGGTACCCACCAGGAATTTGGGGTTCAGGAGGGGTAGGCGAACGTGCTGCAATACCTACAAGTAATGCAGTTGAGTTTGTTTTGTTAATAGGACCAACACTACTGTGCATTGGTTTTTTATTCTAGGATATTGATTAAAATGAGTATTACTCATGACCAGTGCTGTCATCCAGTGGTTTCTCAAACTGTTCGGCCCCTAATCCCCCAAAATAATGGTGCCGGAGACTTGCGACCCCCCACTATCCCTGAGGGTGGTTGAAGCATACCAGAGCATTGCATGCACACACAATAATAGGTCCATCTAAATACATCGAGACTACAACAACACAAAATGTGTCGCAATCACCTAAGGGTCACAGTGGGGACAAGGAAAATTGGAGCAATGATGAATTTTATTTGCATGGTTTTATTTTTTATTTAACTACGACTATTTTTCATATACTATAAGTCTCCACTATTCTAAGGTGCTGTTGAATGATCAGCCGCCTGTTGTTTTGTTATTTGTCAGTAATACAAAGTTTTAGAGAGAGACTGATACACTAGTTGTAACTGTTGTAATTGTAATTATTTTAGAAAAAACAACTGTAGTTATTTGAGGACATTCATTACCGGTACCCTTTTGATCGCACCACACATCTTGTATATATCCAACCCTTCATGGCATATCTAGTGCTATAAATTTGCAGGTTGTGCGATTAGGTATGATGCTTGTGTTGGGGTATCGTTTAGGTGATTATTTTTTCTCTAATCCCATGAGGTCAGGGTTTTTCCACATTTTATCTTTTAAATAGCGGCACTTTTAGGTATAATTCTATGGACTTAATTTATACAAACATTATGAAATGCACAATGAATTTTATTCCCCCAATGATACGACAGAACTGTACACCTTTTTCGAGACAGGTTACTTTAAAAGGCTCACCTTTGATAGTTCACTGCGTCTTTCTGGGATGTTGTATTTGACCCACGAAATGACCGAGCTGTAAACCTGTTCTTCACTTCGTACATTCAGTTCATCACTGCCTATAATCTCAATCAGTTGGTTGACCGGTAATAGCATAAACTCTTCACTTTCCATGACCTATAGGAAGAAAGAGAATAAAATGTTATTTAAAAAGATTGTTGTGTTTACATTTAAGAAAAAAATGGGGGAAAAAAAAAAACATTTATGTGGCCTTGGTACCCTTTCAGTGTTTATATTTTGTACCAACTGTCTTGGCCTTTCCAAGGTTTCATGCAAACCAATGGGAGTGCCTTTTTAACAAGTCAAAGTCCAGGTCTGTTTATAAGCATATATTTACTAAGTGGCCAAACGTACAGGATTCCTTGCAGGATGGCATCAAGTTAATGCATACTGCGTAGTATATTAAAATTCAAACATTTTAATTTAGTTTTTTACCCATAAAGTACCTGTGACTAAACAATCAACAGACTATATTTTTACGTAATTTCTGTTTACGTATAATTGCTAGCAAAGAATAATGCTGAATGGAACAATTAGGGATATCCACCACTTTCACTTCACTTCCTCACATTACTTGTTAAAGAAAATATATTTATTAAAAGCACAATCTCAACTTTTTTTTATGTTAAAAATGTTCTTGAATTCATTCAAATATTTATGCGATAAAGCCTAAGCCTCATAGAAAAAAAGCTAAAAATAAAAGGGTTTTGGAAAGTTTTTTTCCCAAACTATTCTTAGTTTTACATTTTTTTTAAAACAAGGTCTGATAATTTAGGGGAAAATAATTGAATGGAGAACAATGTTTACACCCCAAAGTCCTGTTCCACTATACATTGTGTACATTATAATATTTTCTTTAAACCTTTGTATACTTGTGTGACAAAGCCCTTACAAAATCACTTATAGAACTGTTATCAAAGTACATAACAAGTTGAACATTTTAGTTTATACTACTATAGTGCCGGTACTGGTTTTCGGTGAAAAGAATCTACAAATATCAGTGTAACTGTAGGGCCATTCGATAATTTACCTCAAAACCAGTCTTGGTCAAGTCTGTGTGAAGATAACAGTTACAGAACTGTCTTTCCCTATGAACAAAAAATCCTTTGAACCTAAGATTGTGTGTACATGCAGACTTGAAAAAGACTAGTTATAAAGAGTGGCCCTGCATTCTATAGTTACATGTAGGCTCAAATATCTTGTCCATCATCAATCGTGATCCTCTCTTGAACAACTCTACAAAATAATTCTGTTACATGTGCTTAACCATTATTTTAGCGTAATGATACCCACCTGCAGGAAATTCTGCTGGGTAAACTTATCTGCCACGCGCAGTAAGTCCCGACATGCATGCGTGTCAGCAAATGACCGTATGCCCAGACAGTTTGACGGATCAAGCTGCCGCTTGAGGAATTCACAGCAGGCTTCCTGGATCTCGGAGAGTTGCAGGAGGCAGGCGGCCGGAAGGAGAGTCTGCACGTTACTCTCCTCGACTGTGATGGTCGAGGTGTAGGCAAAGTCAATCAGTTGCTCCATGGCATGTTCATCGATATCGCGGATGGTTACTTCGGTCTGTCGGCTCTCTGCAAGTTCCCCTGTGAACATCGCGCGGAAGTACGGACTGCACGCCGACAGGATGATCCGGTGGGCATAGATCTTGTTCTCGTTCACAACGATGACAACATCGCAGAGCTCTCGCTGCCGTCGCAGAATGTTTATCATCTCGAGGGTTTCGCGGGGGTGCCGGTCCGATGTGTAGACGAAGCGGGTTGATGGGGACGGAGCTTCGAACACTTGCTGGGCCCCTGCCATGATGAAGTCAATGTGTGTGTGGCTGCTCATTTACTTCAAATAGGTGTTCTCAATTCCCTGGCCTAAGAAGCAAACATTGAAATCATAATAAAAAAATATGAAATGAAACAGAGATTAGGCCTAGGCCTAAATTATAGCCTAAATAGGCAAACAATTTACAAGCAAAGAAAAGCAAAATGGGTAGGCTCTAAATCGAATTTCAGACCCTATTCATTTATCAGTTTGTCAAGCAACTACTACTACTATGCCCTAATGCTAGCCTAAGTGAGTCTGAATTTATCAATGTCATGAGTCATTCATTGACTCAATTTATTCATGACCAAATAATATTAGCATTAGGCTACTATTGACAAGTTGTCGAATAAAGCAACTCTGTCGTGTTTGACAGACAAAATTACCGCCGCGAGGCCGAGGATTAGGACGGACATTTGTGGATTTTAACAACAATAATATTAGTAGAACCCCAACAGTATACATACAACACAGATGTGCTCAGCACCAGGTTTAACATCAGTACTATGTAAACAAGAAAAAGATGAGGCATATGGGCATATCATACAAAATTTGCGTAAGGAATATGCATCAATCTGCCAATGTTTAACTCACGAGTAGACTGTCGAGCTGGTCGGATTCATTAATTGTAAATAGCGCCACCACTGTTTAAAAAGAGAAACAAACAAAATATTTTTATGACTATACTAAGTTATCAGGTATAAACAGCTCAAAATGTAGGTTTCTAAATACATTTTGGTATAGATTTATTGTTTGAAACATTTATTTATTTTAATTTCAAATAATTGTAAAAAATTAAATTATATTAACATTTACTGAGAAGATTCGAAACAATTGTCCGAGAACAGTACTGCTTGGAGACCACAGACGCTTCTGGACGAAGTTGTTGTATTTTTTAGAACTCGTTTTACTCAGTTTTTAATTTCAATACAATTTTAGACAAGTAGCCTCTATAGAACAAGCACACTAAAGCAAAAGAGCTAAAAACTAAAATGACAATCGATCCTGTTCAGACTGAGCTAGCAAATGTCCAGACGTCTGAAAAGCAGGCGAACATTGTGATGCAATGCGTTTTGGACGGTGACACAGCCCGGCTTCAAGACTGCTTCACGAAGGACGAAGATCGCGAGTTGCTGGAAAGTCAACTGAACTCCACAGATGAACAAGGCCGATTGCCGATAGAGATTGCATGCACGGAAGGAAACCTACAGATGCTTAGATTACTACTTGAAAAGGTGCACTTGACTGAGGCTTATGGGATTATTTGCCGCAGAATGACCGTGACACTGAGTGACAGTGTGACAGTTGTTTCAAATGATAATTTAAGTGACACAATAGGCTTGGTCAAGGAGTAGGACAGGGCAGGCCTAAAAAACAATACTAAGTATTGCCAAGTACATGTACTAGGGTGCTATACTAGTTTTACTATTAACTGAACAGTGTCTAGCTGTTATTTATACTGAGTATTTGAATATTTATAAATGTTCAATGAAAAATAACTAGTACAACAGTACAACAAGGCCAGGAATACAGGCCTGGGCCTAAGCCTGTCTGACACGGTAGTCTGTATTGTTAATATAATATTGGCTAGCCTCACATTTCATCTGGCTCTTATCCCAAGATATCCACCAATTGTATTTTTAAAGGTAGTCACCTTGTTCACCAAAAAATGGCTGTTAGCTTTCCTGGACGTGTTTTTAGAATGACTGGTTGTAAATGATACCTTTTCAGTTATTTTTTTTAAAAGAGAAAAAAAGAAAGTGGCCTCTAAAAAAAAGGAAGCAGGCGGGGATGCTAAACATGCTTATTTGTTTACTTGACCGTATATAGGGATCTTCAGATCCTAATACCAGGAACCCCAACACTGGAAAGACGCCGCTAGACATGGCCTGCATCCTTGGCCGAGACGACATGGTTAAAGAGTTCCTGGAGAAAGGAGCAGATGGAGAGAGTGCAACGAAGAGAGGTACATGTATGACCCTAGGAGTGTCAGAAAACTACAACCATGAACACAAAGCATTTTGAAATGTTTATATGACAAGGTAATTTTTGTCAAAGTGGTTGGAAAAATCGAAACAAATGACGTCAGAGTATGGAATATACAAATTTGTTGTTTATTTGTATGCTTTTGATAGAACTTAGCGGTCTGATAAACGTGGGTTATAATAGTGAGCCCACAGAAACAAGTTTTGGTCTTAGAGGGGGAGGAAAGCCCAAGAGATTTATATGGAAAACCCACGAGGTTCAGGTTTGGACTGAAAGACCTATTTGTCCTATTTGTATATGGAAACAAAGGTTTTCCATATACCCCAGCAGCACGGGGGACCATATGCCCATACTATGCACTTCAAGTCAACTGAATTCTAGTTCAATAATTTGTCTCGTCTTTTAATATCTGTTCATTTTTTCTATCAGGCTACACCGCCCTGCATCATGCCTCCGCCTGGGGCAGGATTGCCTGCCTGAAACTACTCGTGCAGTTCGGCTGTAGTCTCCAAGTCAGGACGAGCAACGGAGAGAACCCGCGTGAGGTGGCGCTGCGCTATGGACATGATGCATGTGCGCACTATCTCAACTGGTCTGGTAGGTTTACCACTTGGACAATGCTATTTCTCTCTCTTATTAAACCCTTTCACTGCCATTAGTATATACTTCTTAACTTAAAGTTGTACTTTTCGATTGGTAAGATCGTCCTCTGTTATTATTACATCCACGAATAGATACAAAATATTTCCAAATATTGTCAAAATTACTTTGGCCCAATTTGGCTGGCAGCCTCAATAATTAACTTTGAAAAGAAAATACTTTAACTATCCAATGGATGGATTGCTGTTTGTGTTGTACATCATTTCAAAGCTAATAACAAAGGCAAGCCTGCCGAATTATAAATTCAATATTTACAATGATTTCTCTTGAACATTTTCACTACAAAATTATTTTTGCCCGTACAATGCATAATTAATATTGTCACTGAATATACAGTTTATACTGACAAATATGTTGGTGTACATGCAAAAGTTATTTACCTTCTGTACACAATTTCAACGGAAAGCATAGAGGCCCTCTAGAGGCCCTCAGTGGAGCATAAGTACATCCTCCACACAGTGTTGATTATAAACAAATGACTGCAAAACGGTCACAGTGCTCTCTCTTTTGTGACCTTTGACCTTAACTTTTCAAAATTTAATAGATTAGAGGGCGTATAGCATAGTGATGTTTCATGACATTGTAATGCATGGTGTTGCCAGGAAGTTGTTTATAGACACACAGACAAATAAACTGAGACAAACAGACGCTGGCAAAAACATTACCTTCTGTGGCGGAGGTGAATTTATTACTAGTAGTATTGGTATTTAGTGAAAAACCAGCTAAAGGTTTTATGTCTAAATTTGGCCTTCTGACCATTGTCTTTACTGACTTTATCCAATGGTATTAAAAGGGTTAAAATTATCAATTTATTGTGACAGAGGCACGCCGTGCTCTGCTGGCAGTTATACGAGAAATCAGAGACAATACTGAAGATGTTCAGAAAGTACAAGGTAGACTCACCAAGGATGAGCGGGTAAGAACTAGATTATTGCATTGATCTGGAGATCTATCGTCAGTGCTTAATTTGTGCCGCGGGATCCTGCCGGGATGATATGATCTGGGACCTCCCAGATAAATTTATTGTTACCTGCTCTGTCATCCTTTTGGTTTCCATTAACGTTACTTGTTAAATGGCGTGCTTGTTTATTATGGATGATACCAGAGCGACTTCCTTATGCAATCTTTAGCTATGGATACCAAGTTACTAGGCCACCATAATAAGTGACCTATCACCACAAAACAAGGATAAAGTCGCACATTGAGAAAATTCTGATATTGGTATTTTTAAATTCAGTAGAAATATACCTTTCTATTTAAAGGTGCGTAACTCTACACAACAGATCCTGTGAAAGCCATGAGGTTCACCATGAAGTAAAAAATATAGTTACTGAGAAAACAGACTTCAAAGAAAATTTACCCAATGATGCATTTAGAGGAATGTGTTTGTTTATTTCCACAGAACTACCTTTTCTGATTTTCTTACGATAATATAACTTTAGAAAATGCTACATGTAGACTGAATAGAAGTTTAACATCTGAAATAATGTAAAATGAAAACAATTGAATACCCCTTCACATTTTTACTTTTAATAGTCATATACTGCGGAATAAAAAGACTCTGTGCGAATTTATCCTAGTTTTGTGGTGACAGGTCACACATGCACGTACACGTAGCGGTGGGAGCTTGCATCCTGGTCTACTTTGGTGCATAGGTTCCGTGACTTTTTTTCCCCCACTGATCATTTTACTAGATGACTGCCATCAATGCTTGTACGGAGAAACAGGAATGGATTGAGAATGGCAGCGATTCTCTAACAGTGGATGACTTTAACAAGCAGAGACAGATACTGATGGACCTTCTGGAACCTCTCCTCATCAAAATGTCAGAACCACGTAAGTTGTGACAAAAGGGGATAGTGGGCCGGGTTTGTCTTTATCCACGGTTGAATTAGCATATCATGTTGTTGTATTGAAAACCAGACCACTTGTTTTCAGATATTATTATGAGACAAGCTTTTCAATTTCAAATTTTTACGTGTTAGTGCATTATTCCACCAAGTTGGGGCATGATTTTGTGACAGTGTCTTTTGTTATATCTGCAAATGTACCATGTTTTGCCATCCACTGGAGTGTACTGCATATTCGCAGTTTTTCTTTAAACGGAAAACTTTATCATAGGGAGGGTGCTGTCGATGCAGGCTTTAAATACTGTTAAGTAGAAATATAAGCAAATATTAGAAGGAAGAAATACTGGCTGGCTGGCTGGCTGGCTACAACCAGACAAATATTTTATTTTATGACATAACTGCCCTCCGAAAGTTTGGTAATGCCTGACATACATGTATATGCTACAAGAATCGTCCAAAAACTGGCTTTATATACTTAAAGAGAGATTTCATGAATAATAGGGCACAGCAACCCTAGCTCTACCACAATTTAATATTTGGGCGTGTTGTAACACTGAATTTGGAACAGCCAATGGTAATCTTTTGATGATAATGACATCTGTACTCGCTGATCTGTGAATACTAGTATTCCCCTTATCATTATTCGGCCAACTTAAAACACAAAAATACAGTTAAAAAAGTAAAAGTAAAAATATCAATAGAAAAGGAGTTCAGATAACCCAAGGCTTCGATTCTGTGATAATATATACGTGTGCTTGTGTGTGGTTAAGAAGTAGCAGCAGCAATTTCCTCCGCAAGCCAGTCCACTTTTAGCCAGAGGACAAATATTCATTCAAAATTGCATAAGTTTATATTTTCTTGCATGCACACTGTTCGTGTGCTGTGTGAATTAGGCCTCAACCTAAAACAATGCTAAATTACCTCTATCATCACTGTCAACTACAGACAAGATAAGTATTTCGCTACACTTATTAGAGGCCTCAAGTACAAGATTGATATTGAAGGCGAGATAAGCATGACCATTCTATGATGGCCGGCTAGACCAATACAATTACTGTATACGAAAAAAAGCTGTAGCCCATGCAGTTGCAAACAAAAGCCTATTACTAATCTAGCTTCATATCAAAGCCTATTACTAGTATTAAGCCTCAATATACCACCCTCTGTTAATGCTCTGGCTTATTACCAGGGGAAAATATAACCTTTAAATAATGCAGCCTTGCAGTGAAACAGCATCGCCTGTTGTCATCATCGTAATGAGCATTGCGGAATTTGATTATCATGTCATTTGCTTTAAACCCCCCTCCCCCCTCCCCCCTCCCCCAAGGGTAATATAATGTGAGAAATTGGCGAGACGTGAAATTGTTAGAAATTTCATATAATTGGTTAGTATCCAATTATGTTCAGTCATATTAGATTATACTCATGTTGTGATCAAGCAGTATCAAATTAATATGCCATTCAAATGTGCTGCAAAAAATAAAGCCTGTGATGAGTGGTTCAATATAATGTTACTGTTCATCCACAAATGCAATGCCATTTATTGTTCATCCACAAATGGAAAGCAACTTTTTGGTTCTTTATCCACAAATTCAATGCCTTATTTAGTTGTTTATCTAACAATTAAAAAAAATAATTCACCCATAAATGCCATGCTTTTTATCATCCACAAATGTGTGCATTTGTTTTATTGTTCATAAGGCATTTAGTGTTGTTCGTCCACAAATACAATCCAATTTTTCCCCTGCATACAATGCAATTTTTCCAGTAAAGCTGGATGAGAGTTCCATCAGCTTTATAGAAATGTCAACCCTCGTTGACAGAGAGAATTTTACCTGAAAACCTGGGTACAGATGGACACTTTTGTACTCTTGTTCATTTCAGCGCCAGAGAAATCACATCGGAGGTGAAATGACCATGTTTTCATCAATATCCCGCAAGGAGAAATTGTAATTAAATTAGGGCGCAGTTTGACAGGTTCCTTGGCAAGAGCTCCCCAGGGACTCTTATTTTTAAATTGTATTCTAAAAGCTAGGGCACTGAGTAAAAGTAACCTAGTGATGTATTTTGGGTTTTTTCTTTTTAAAGCATGTACTGGCTGTGTTTGCGGATTTCATTCCTGAAACAATATTTGTTATCGCTTAATTGTATAAGATTAAAGGAGCACTATATTATAGGCTTCCCTCAATTGTCATAATGCATAGAGTTGAGGTTTCTAATTGCATGACTACAAATGAAAAACAAAACTGCAATTTTGAGAGTGCCAAATCACATTAATGATTACTGCGAAATAAAGAATGCTTCACTACAATACTTCTCTTTTATTACACAAGGGCGCCTACTTACTTGTTGTAGCCCAACTCATTGACCGATTAACTAGAGTGGAGTTCTAGTTTGATTCGGAAGAATCAGTTTACGAACTCAGGGGTCTGCAATCGACCTCCTCAGTGTTGATTTAGGGGCAGGCCATATTGAAACAGACTACAATACGTACAAGCTAGCGGCTTATATTCTAGAAATTATGCCTCATCGGCCCTCTCCACCCTCCCCCTCCGAAAAATTCACAATGCTAAAAATTCCAATTAGGCATATATGTTGCACGTTTAAATGAAATGCAGTGGTGACATTTTGAAGTTCAAGTTGAGAGTTGAGCTCGACGATTTTCGGGGACGAATTTAAAATATCGATAAGGGGAATTCATGTCACATGACATAAGTGTTAAAACAACTGGGAAAAGCTATTAATATTGAGAGAATGACAAATGTATACGGACTGATCGTGTAAACAAGGTTGCGTGCTAAAAAATTGCTAACTCGCCATCTTACGGTATATTCGAACAATAAACATATAATTACAAAATAGATCAGTGTCGCATGATCCGTACCATAATTTGTGCCATCATATCAGCATATACATCGCTCGTTCTAGCTCAGATTTCAGATATTAATCTAATTTCCCCTGTGCCTGTTCGCGGGGAGCTGGGCGTATGAACGGAATTACAACCGGTTAACCAGAACTAATTATGACAAAGTGATTACAATCGGAATCGATGTCAATGTAATTACATGCTCGCTCATGAGTACATATGCCATAATATGTTATGTAGTTGATTTCTTGTGAGGAATTTTGTGAGGAAATTTTAATAAAAAAGAAACTCCCAGTTCAGTGCCTTATGGATGATGGAGTTGTGACTCTTCTTTGACACACTTCTTATTGTTGAACATTTCAAACCTGTTTAAGTCCCTTTCAGAGCGTAAGTTATAAATCAAAATACGAGAATTTCTTGCGCTTTATAGAAAAACAAAATCCTCAGATTAAGAGTCACAATAGGGCTGGCGTCTGGATTTCGATAGCCCAGCTACCTTTACTCCCTGTGGTTGCCGAAGGAGGTTTAAGAAGTGTCGAATTTACATACATCCGGCGCTGTATCTGTGCTGACAAACAATTGCATCTACCGGTAGTGTGGATGTTTTCAACCGTGGACTTGTGTTTTGAAATTTCCCCCTGTAGGGCGTTATATATAACTCATAATGGTCTTATGTCGCCATGCAGAGTAATTGTCCGTTTTATCCGTTTTATAGATGATATAAGTGCCTATTATGGTAGTTTATAGTGTGGAAATTAGTACACATTATGGGCACTAAAATCGTTAGGCGAAGGATTGCCAAATTCACAGTATATCTATCACCACGAGCGTAACCACACTGTGCTACATTTTGTGTGGTAAATGTGCACCCCTCAGGGTGCTGCTTCATCTCTGTGGGTGCAAATTTGAACCTTTATTTCTTAGTGTGTTATTGAAGTTTTTCTTTCTTCGTTTTAGTTCGCGAGAGTGCTTTTGTAAACGGTATCAGTTTGTTGACTGTTTGTTAAGCAAAGTCTTTTTGTAGAACCATATAAAATTATTTACAATACAAACTTGGCCAAACATTAAGTATTTTGCTTCTAGATTAAGTCCCATTTAACAATGTATATCTTATACTGTTGACAGAACCTTTTTTTGTCTAGTTTATGTACAGTAATTACGTTTTGCTTTAGATAATTAGTAGGCCTATACTGGGAAGTTTCATGTCATAGTATATACTGGCCACAAAAAGAAACAGTGCATAGGAAGTAAGGTCACAAAATTGTATAAGTAATGTTGCTTTATAGGCCCTTGTGGTAGAGAAGCATACAGACTGTGTCCATGTCCATTTGACACAATTCCACCATCGTGATGGGTATACTGTATAGTGTAATGCCTATACACCACTATAGCACTGCAGTCTTTCCTTACGGTGACGCTGTGTCAAAGTAGGCCTAATCGCTGTCTTCTGGGACGGTGTTTAGGTGGATTCGTGTAATATGTCTCGGATTTACTGGGCTGTTTGTGGGTTAGTTTGCCTCCGTCGAATTCCGTAGGTGCGTCACCCTCTTATCCATCTGTCTAATTGACGACGTGTTGTGACGCGTGGGCGTCCAGAACGAGGATGGTCGCTGACATCGTTTTGCTCTATTTGACATCTGATGGCGGAGCAGATATGGTGTTTCGATGACAGTGGAATCTTACTGCAACGTCTCGCTGACTAATGTCATAGCTTGATTGCGTTCCGCCACACTCAATCTTCACGGTTCCTGTTGTGCCCTATCATTTTGAATTTTTGTTCCTTATGTTTACCAGTAGGGTGCACCATTAACACCTCTCCAAAGTGTGGCTTGCGTAATCAATTACGTAACAAGCCAATTCCTTTGTTGTCGAACAAAAGGACTGTCTGACCCTGAATTACAAAAATATTCACGTCCACGTGCAGGTCGCAAGTTACTCACAATACTCATATACATAATCACAACAGCCTACATGAAGAATAGAAACCGAAGTGTATTACAATATGTAAACCCATCCATCCTATGCAAAGTTTCTTTTTGGGGGCAGTATCGTTCGGTATGTAGGCCAGACATACCTTGAAGTTAGTTGTTTTCCAGTCAGTCACTGATGAAGATCCACCGATCTACATCCTGTTGACATGACAGCCAACTGCTTTTGTATTAGCTCACTGTCTCTTTTCCGGAATTATTACAAAACAGAACAATGAACCAGCTTTATTTTCTTCATGATCGCCTTGGGCATTGGTCGTCTTATTAATTTTTAAGCAGCATCTCATAAAACCTAATCTCAACGTGAATACTGAGCTAGCTTACAAAGTAACTTATGTTATTAATAGCAATTCTGTCAATTGTTACTTTAGCTCTACACACGTCGATAGCTTACGATCAACAACTACGGATTTGGCATTTAAAAACATTGAGGAAAAAAAAAGCACTTAAAATACTTTAGGCCAAATACAAATTAAAACAGGTTTGTCGTCTCGTCTGGTTCAATTTTTGGGCCTGGTCTCTACTTGAGCACCAACAAAGAGTAACAGATCGAACCAAGATTGTTGCTTAGCCTGCTGTCTGAGTTGTCCCAAAAAAGAAAAAAGAATTGGTGTTTGAAAAATATACCCTATAACGCCTCCTTACGGCGGCCATTTGTACACATTTTAGGCAATTTACAAATTGACAAATTTTACCTCCATACATAGGCGTCCGAATAGGGGGGGGGGGTGTCAGAACATTTTGGGTAAAATGTCTGAAAAATTCGGGCAAAAGGTTCTGAAAATAGTCGGCACAGTACGCGTATAGTTATTTAATCATTTCCCTTATGCCTATATATGCCTCCATCATTGTTTTACTTAAATACCGGTAGCTTAAAACTGGAACTGGTACCAGAAATGAAGTGTCTAACACCATACATGTAATGATAACAACAGATGTTGAATGCGAACAAAGTAAGCTAATTTAAACTTTGCGCCCTATGAAAAGGCTAGGGATGCAGTCACAGAAGGATCGGGGTGCAAAGGGGCATTCCAGACCGTCGATCAGCCATACATAACCCCAAGGGGTGGGCAACTTCGCCCTCTTCGGTATACGCGTAGTTCATCGGCTGTGTTTGAATTACCGTGCTTTGAAGGGTTTTTATGAATTATCCTATTTTATTAAAATAATCGGCGGCCATCTTTAAAGCTACGTTTCCCAAACGTCTATACATTTTTGTTTTACTCAAAAATCTTCGTTTGATCTGTGCACTTTTGACTCAGATTCGGTGTGCCGGCTCACGAACTATATGTAGTTTGCAAGTCGCAAGTTTAGAAAATATCTGCATTGTTGACCTATATAGCAGGCTTAACGATACATGGTACCATTATACCTAATAGACGCAAGCCCTCTTGTGGTTCAATGTGAATTGTTAGAAACCATAAGAATTTATCAGCCTTTATTTTTCTATTTCTATTTTGTGCCTGGGTAAAAACTTTCTTGGGCGAGCCCACACGTCATTCTAGCACGTATAGCGAAGACATTGCAAATGTTCCTAATCTTGTAAATTGCTGGATATCATCATATGGCGGTACCTAGTGATGTGTTAAGCAGCAGATCGAAGCACTCTCAGCCGTTCGACCGTGAACGAATTGGTGTGCGAGCAGACATTACAGTACAGTGCTGTGAAATATCGATCTTTTGATAACGTGGGGTTTTCAAAGGATCTTTATCTGTAATCCAACCTCACCTCCGCACTTTAGCTTTCATCGCGGTTTACTCCGTACCCCCATTCGGAACGCCTTAAGGGCAACAAATTAATATATTCAACAACAAACCATTCGTCTCTTTTTAAAATATTTGTCTGGTAAAATATAATTCGTGACCTGACAAATAGTTTCTCTTTAGGCGTTCCATACCCCCAAGAGTTAAGCCAATATTCTGCTACAGCAAGCGTGCTATATCTATGTGTCCTTAATGGGAAACTCCTGTCTGGCTTTAAAAATGTATAATATGATAAGAAATAATGTTAAAATGATAACTAATTTGTCAAAAAATTAATTAGTCTTTGACAATAATATAAAAAATAATTTTTGAAAAGCGAACTTGCCGCCATGCGCGCCGCCATTTTGGGCTGGAATTG